>JASSUY010033059.1:7315-24870 GCA_032466535.1 Forpus xanthops
GTTCTTATCTCAACCTGTGGGAGTTGCATTCTTTTGATTCTCCTTCCCATTTCCCCGGGACTGGGGAAGAAGGGGGGTGTGTGTGCAGAACTGTTTGAGGGGGGCCTCAAACCACGACACTGCTACACCATAAAGGCCTGGCATGATTCTCATAGCAGTTAAGTAATATTTTTCCTACTGAGATTTATTGTGTACATTTCGACATCAGCCTGGCACACTATATAAAGATAAGCTTTTTTAGATTGGCTATTACAGACTCAGTATAGTGGAATGTGGATCAAACTTTTATGCACGCCATCAACTGAGGATTTCTGTACAACTTCAGGCTAGCAGGCAGCTGGTGGCTGCTGTAGGTATGCACAGCTCTGCAGATTGTGCTCTAATGTGCCCTTTTGCTTCAGCCGTGAATTTGGCTTCTAGACTTGTGTTTGAGTTGTATGCTGAAGGAATGTGCAGGGATATGGGCATTGTTCTGTTGGCATGACGTTACCTAAACTTTATGTATGTTTATCTTACTGAACCTATGGGATGAAGTACTTGATACAGTTAATTTATTATGAGACATAAAGTCAGTAACATGGTAAAGAACTTACTTTGAAATGATGGACAGCTTGTATTAGAATTCCTTTACTAATGCTGTGCAACATTCATTTATTATTAATATACGTCCAAAAGTGCTTTTGGCACAGTTTTGACACACTCTACTAAGACATCCAGTCCAAATTTACAGCCAAAGATAGATCCCCATAGGAATGGCAAACTATCCACACTGTTCCTATACTGTCAGATACCATGCTCTGCCAGCTATCCAAACAACTACAGGCAGGGTGCCAGAGAAAACATATTATAACATATTATAAAACTCTATTTTGACTTGAGCCTTTATGAAAAAGTAGGAGTCTGAATTTTAAAGTAATAATAATAGAAGAAATGCTTCTGTATTTGGGACCTAGTAATCTGAGGGCAATTCAGTAACCCATCAGGCTAATCACATATAAAGACCAGGGGTAAGCATTCAGTAATATTCTGCAGCCAGTGCAATGAAGTGAAATGCTAACTCTTGCACCTCACCATTATTTTTTTCTTCTCTTTATGGTTTAATATTGAACAACGATGAAATATGTCATCCATAATGGGAGAATTGGCTGAAGTGATTTTCCAGTAATTAAAAAAAATGTATGGAATCTGGGTCAGTCTCCCATCAAAATACCCAATGTAAATTGATTCAGAGGGAGCCTAATCCATGAAATATATGATTTCAGTTCGTTATCTGATTTCTGAAATGTCGAAGTACCTGAGGATCTTGTTCACATTATCTAGACAGATGGAGAGTAATCCAGAGTTCCTTTAAAATGAGGGGTGCATTGTAGCTTTCTCATGATGGAAAGCATACTAGCCATGATTACAGTGTCAAAACTTCAGCCAGTTCAATATGTAAATAGGTGAAAAGTGTGCTAAATCTTTTCCCTGCCCCTTTCCTCAAATCTTCTTAGCTGCCATGGTGCTCCCTAGGTGTCTTCAGCAGTGATGAGCCAATTCCCACTTCCCATAGCCATGCAGTTGTTTTGCGTGAAGCCGATAGAATTCTTTTTCTCAGTAATAAAAATGGTCTTTAGCTGCATTAATTGCACTCATTTGTCTGTATTCATCAAAAAAACTGCCCACTGGTTTCAGTGAACATCAGATGTATGTTTTATAGCTTATTCTCTTTTGACTATGGTGAACTCCTCGGCTTCTGAGATGCTTTTTTGGCAGGAAGTCAGTAAGATCATCCAGACTGCAAGTTACTCTCTAGCAGGATATTTATACCTTGTTTTATTCTTTTTATGGCATCAGGAGCTGTAATCTTATTTGAGGCCAGACCGTTGCCCTGTTCTATTGTCAGCAATTTCAGCAAAGTAGATTTTGAGATTTTGTTGTTTTAAACCTAGAATCTCTGTATTCCTCTTTTATTAGAACTTGTTCAGCAGATTTGTAATAAAGGATTTGAAATCACTCTAATTTAATGGAAGCTCTTTCCTGATATGAATGATAGAGCTGGTACATGACTAATCAAATGTATTAGGGCACAGAATGAAGATTGCATATACTCATTTGTCTTTTCATCCATGTTTTATATTGTCTATATTTTACCTTTTATTTTTTTTAATTTTCCTTTTTCCCTTTAACTTTTCCCTGAGCTTCAACTGGACAAATTCACTTAGGGTCCATTGTAAGATGGTCCTAGCATAGATTACATAGTGCTTAATGGATTGCATTTCTGCAAGACCATTGAAATTACTTTTAGGTTTATAGAAAATTAATACAAATATGAAAAGTTTTGTGACGTTATGTTTCTGGGTCTCATAATTTTAGGAGTTTTTATGGAAGCCTCCCATCTTTGTAGACCTAGCAAGTGATATGTTAAAGAAACACATTTGGACCTTTCTGTAGAGTTTTGATGTTACACTCTGTTCACTTAAGATGTTTTAAAAATCAAGAAGTCTTATAGAAGTCAATTAAGTCTTTAAAAACGTGAAGCGTAATCAAAGACTTTTGCCTCATGTCTGGATTTCGATGCTAGACTATTGGCATCAATTGCATGATTAAGAGTCACTCTTCTAATTTAGCTATTAGACAATCATTAGCCTGATTACTACATATTGACTGCTGTACTTAGCTCTCAGATCATACTACTGGAGGGAAAAAAAAATATACCAGCAGAAAGGAATAATTTACTGATGACAGCTTTGCCTAACAGTTCTCAGAGCTGTTTTGGTTTTAAAAACATTTTCCCTTTCAAAGTAAATGCTCACCTTGGCATTTAGAGATGTAAAAAAACCCTGTCATGTTGTTATAGCAGACTGTGACCGGGGCTGGGTTTCATGCTCTGAATGAGGCCAAATGCTCCCTTTGTATCATGGGCTCTGAAGTCACTCCAAAGTCAGGCTGTATTTTCATAGTTGGAGAAAGTAGTTTTATTCTGCTTCTGAGACCCAGAAAGCTTGAAAGCCACATGTTAGAAACATTTAGGTTCCCAGCTCATATTGAAATCCTTCTATGTCACAACTTCCTACTTGGAAAGTAGGAATGATGTTAATTTGGTCTGTCTGGTCTAGTTAGGCTGTAAACCCTTGCTGGGAGAGGCTGTCTTTAACCATACGTTTGTGCAGTACCTGGCAGAGTGGTGCCCCATATTCAACTGAGGCTTTCAAGGGCAAAGGCAATGCAAATAGTAGTAATACAAAATCAGAGAGGAATTTTTGACTCATGAAGTTAAAAAGACACTACATGATCTGGTGCCTTCAGCTTTGCTTTTCACCAGAAGCATGGTGACAGTGGACAGCCAGTCTACTCTCCTGAGCTGTGGACCCAAGGACCAGTGTCCTACCTGCCTCTGCCTCACATGAGGCTTCCTGGGCACTCCTTTTCTGCTGGAGTCTTTGAGGCATCTCCTCCTTGTGAACAGTCAACCTCCCCAGGAAGAAAGTTGAGTCTTTGCTAAAAGCAAGAAGCAGGAAATCTTTTATTTCCCTTTTTCCTATGTGCCTAAGCATCCTCCTTTGCACTATTCAGAGTTCAAAGTCTTCTTTTGCTTCGGACAAGTCACCAGGGCACACGTGTGGTCTGTCAGTGGGATCATGTGGTTTTCCTAGAGCTAGGACAGTCCTGGGCAGAGCTCTGCTGTCTTTGCATCTCTTAAAACATTTGTGGAAATAAGCCTTGACTGGGCCTGGGGATGGACAGCCAAACCAATACTGTTACTGTAAAAATGGGTGTAGGTGAAAACTAATCAATGCTTTCGTTTAATTTTAGGCAATTCTCTCTCTTCTGAGTTTGTTTTGGCATAATCAGGGTTTTTGAAGGTAAAACCCTAGAAACATTGCTCTGCATCACTTGCATCAGGGCTGATAGCTGTTGGTAATGACTGATACTTTCATTCTTCCCCATGACTGCCTTTTGTGCCAGCCTGTTTGGTGCTGTAATGGAGCTCATCATACCTAGGATAAGCACAGAAAGCATTATCATCCACTGCTTCTGTGAGGCTTGTTCTTTGACTGTGCTCAGCAGCATAGTGAATATCATCCATAGTAAGTAGCTAATTTAGCATCTTCTATCTGAAAATGTAGGGGGGATGAATAATCAGTAAAGATTTAAATGATCAGGAACTTAGTTTCATCTTTCAGTCTTTCAAAAAGTATCAGAGATCTTCTGTTATAATATTCTATATTTATTAAATAATGCCAAGTGCCCATACAGGCACTTAATGTTAAAGGATAACATGAACGTTGCTGGGACTTAACCCCATGTAATGCATTTTTATTCTCTTGCCAAGTAATCTTAACTTATTTTCCTTGTCAAGATGATTGACTGATCTTGACTGAAGAATCTTTCTTTGTTAAAGTATACCTTTTTGTTTTAAAATTTCCTTAATTAGCTTTAAATTCTGCTATTCCTCTCTATAAAGGACTGATGTCTGTCAGAAGTAACTGCCCACATAAGTGCAGACCCCTTTGAATATTGCCTCACAAAAGTTTCTTTTCTATATCAAAAGACACATGCCCCATACAATAAAGCTAAATTGCTTCAGATAAAAAAAACTGAAATTAAGCATACAAATATCACCTCGGATACAATACCGACCTATGCAAACCTCTTTGGCATACACAAGCCAGCTGTGGACTGCTGGCACTTGAATGCTCTCTGCTATCTTTTGAGGATGAATCCCAGCTGTAGAGACCCTGGTGTGCAGCATCTCTCCATGCCTTTGCAGGAAAAACAGCCCTGGTTTGTTTTCTGTTCCATGGAGGCTGTGGGTCAAAGCTGCCGGCTGCTACTGGGGTCTATACTTACACCTCAGTCCCAAAGCGTTTCACTTCTTTTCTACTTCTTTCTACTTCCCTTCACCTTCTTACCTCACTCCTGAAAGGGTTCTCCCTCCCTTAGGTGTGCAGTTCATAGCTTCAGAGAAGGTGCATGCAGAAAGGAGAAAGAGAGCAGAAGTGATCGGTTAAGAGGCAATGCCACAGTCAGAGGTGGCTGGGTGCTGGACTCAGCAGCCTGTAGAGCCCTGCCAGGCAGCAGGGTGCAGCTGAGCCACCCAGTTCCCCCCAGCACAGTTCTGGGCTTCTCTGGGTCATGTCACCAATTAGGACTGCTCCTCTGATGGGGAGGTGACCTGCCTGAAAGCAGAAAAAAGGACCAGTCTTGGTTTTCTAAGGCTTTCAGCTGTATAAAGGGTTTAGATCAGCTTTGGGCAAGTTGCTGAGCTTAAGCTTTCGTGGGGCATGAATCTTTTTTCTGCTCATGTCAATATGTTTTGGATCAGGCCCCTTGTTGGGATAGGCGGACTCTTTTGATATATTAGCCTGCTGCTGATTAAATGTATATTCCACTTTTTAATTTTCACTTTTTGGGGTAGCCATCGCTCTAATGGAGACTCTTTTAACCATTGGTATAGATCAAAAAAGCCAAGCTTCCTCTGCACAGCTATGGATTTTCCATGGAGCTGCCCATAACAGCCTTGAAGTTATTAAATCCTTTTGTTTTGTTGTCAATTAAAAAAGGGTAAACATCAGTCAGGGAAGGGTGGGTTGGGATTTTTGGCTTGATAATTAATCAGTGAGTCCCCCTCTTCCTTTCCTCTCTGCTTTCCCTCTCCTTTCTGTGCTTCATTTTATGTCTGTCCTGGTTTCTTTCTAATAGTAGCAGGCAGCTGTACAGCGTGGACTTCAGTGCTTTAGCAGCAGAACTCTGTGCCTGGATCAGTCACAGCCTTACAAATTACAACAATCCCTGGTACATATGTCAAAATATGAAAGAGAATGGTCCCTATTTCATTTTATTTTATTTTATTTTACAGTGCTGCTTTGTGCACAGCACACTCAATGTCCTTTTTACATTAAGAAATAACTTATGTTTAATTGATGGTTCACTTTCTTATTAGGTCACATTTGGCATGACTGTTCAGGGCTACTTCTAATTATTCATATAATATCATCTTACGTATGAGGATGGGCCATTTTCCACTAATTTCTCAACCCTGTTTTTCTTTCTCTAATGGCATATGACCAGCTTCTAATGTAAAAGAAAAGAAAGGAGGGTGAATAAAAGGATAGGAAAAGAAAAAGAGCTCTGCTGTGCAACTGAAACGGGTAATTATGCTCCTCTAAGCACATCGCTAGAGCCCAGCTGGCACAATTAAAGAAATAGCTGATCAGTTCCAGTTATTGATTCTGCTAACATGTTTGTTCACGGTTGCTTCTTGTCTAATTAGTTTTTTCTGCTTTCTTAGTCTGAAAGCATACCTTTTCAGTCAAATCTGTTTTCAGGCATCAGATAGCAATGCTTTATTTAGACTACTTGCCAGCCATTTATTTTAATGCAACAGTACTTCTGTTCACTTTTTTCTTTAACCCAATGTGCAGCTGATTCTTTGGAGTGATGTTGAATTTCTTAGAGCTTTTGAGATAGTCTGAAATTTAAGATGAAGATGCTTCATAACAGTGAAATGAAGAGATCTGAAAGTCAGGTCTAGGGGACCTCTTGAGAACACCTGAAAACATGGAGATAGCTCCTGCCATTTATATGAAGTTACCAGCCATACTTGGAGATTAAGAAAGAGTGAACGTTACAGCCCTGTGCTTGCATTTAAATTGTGTGGATAGACAATTTTAACTGTTCAGAGTCTGTTCTGTTTACCTGAATTGGGTCTCTTTTTTTCTCTGTTGAATAAACGGCTCCTGCCTGAAAAATAGTACTCTGACAAAATGTCCCTTTTACACAAAATGGGATCTGGACAAAGAAAAAGGGAGTTAGAACTTAGTGGGAATCCAAGTGTACCAGGTTTTGTCAATTCTGACGTGCAAATGTGTAACTGTAAAATGCATTTGGTTTCAAATGTGCATTTTACACAAAAATGGAGAGGATTGATGTGTCAAACAAAAAATAATTTACCTCCTGTAGAATTGCACCATGTGAAAACATTTAGAGATGTATCTTCTTGAGTTCATTCAGAGCAGCAGCAACAAAGAAGAAATCTTGGACTGTTTGTCAGGACAGAAAAATCTATTTTCTAACCAGCTCCAGTTCTGGTGTTCCTTTGTGCCGCTGAGCAGCTCTCACACAGCACCTCAAACACAAATGCTTTTCAGTGCTGGATAAAGCTTTATATAATTCAATAAAGAACAAATATATCATTGCAGTCCAAATAACTTTTATGTTTTAAAACACCAAACACCAAAGAATGTGCTGCAGTCTCCATGACACAATGTGTGTGTCTGCACACATGAATGAACACAGTAAGTCTAAAATGGATAGTAGTAGTCTGACAGATTTAAAGGTGCAGAACATAGAAAAGACATTGTAATTCTCTAACTTAAAATTGTTGTTCAGGCAATGATTTCTTCAGAAAAGGGAATTGCTTATTGCTTTGTGCAAAGAGATTTGAAGGAGTGCATTATCTGGACTGAGAGAATAAAAATGACTTTTATGTCTGTTTGAATCATGCTGTTCCTAAGATTTCTTTTTGGGTTTTTAGACCTGTATAAATACAGGTTGCTATTAACTGCTTTCAGCACACAAGATGTATACATATTTTAGATATTGCAGTAGTCCTCGTTGTTGTGATTAGCATCACTTTTTTCTGATTTCCCATTTTCTACTGAGGGGGGCAGCCAAAAAGTATTTAGCTGTTAGAAGATGAAACCTCTACCTTACGATCTGGTTCTAATTCCAGAGGCATCTAGCACAATCATCCAAATGTTTTTGACACATCTGGGCTCCATAACTTCTTCCCTGGCCAGAACATTCAGTGTAGCTTAATCCCAGCTCATCTCAGCCTCCCTCCCTCTGCTCCCTTGAACACTGTGTCCATCCTACTACCCAAAGCTACTTTCTGCAGCTATGCTGCTCTCCAGATGGGGGGGGTGTGGGGGGTGTGGGGGGTGTGTGGGTATAGAGAAGGAAAAAAGAGGTGTTATATATACCTGGAATAGGTGCTGGAAAAGTCTAGGAGCTACTGCAGAGTACTGGTGAGGTGGGCACCTGTAGAAGGTGGCTGAGCTGCGTACAGCCTGCAGGACAGCATTACCCACCACTGAGGGATTTATGACTTATGTCATCTGCCCAGGGTGCAGGAGAGATGCTGGGGCAGTCCACAGAGAGGTCCCTTGTTAAATAAGAGAGTTGGGAAGCTGAGGTTCAACTCTCAGCCCTGTTCCACACTGCGAGGGGGTTTTGAGCAGGTAATCTTTTTTCACTCTGCCTTAGTTAGCTGTCTGCAAAACAAAGAAAGAGCAAATGTGCTTCCTTCTGCCTGAGGCCGTTTGTGCGGATAAAAGCTGTAGGGGTGTGGTGGTGCAATGGGCAGTGCAGCTCAAGGAGGCGAGGAAGAAGGGGCTGTTTTTGGCAGAGGGTTCTGGCACGGCTGTGGCTGTGACTGCGGCAGTGCACAGCCAGACGTGGGGGCCGTCTGATCTGTCTTTATTGAAGCTGCAGCTCATTGTGGTGAAGCTTTCTCCTCTTCCTACCATAAAAAAAGATGTAAATTGGAAGGGTACAGCACTTCTCATAAAAACTCTGTGCATTTATATTTAAACATTGAAGTCACACCACTCCCTATTGAAAGGCCCTCGGCTCTATTGTTGCACATGACTAGCGCAGAAAGAGGCCATTATACTCAGCAAAAATGTATTTTCCTTGCTCATTTTCGTGGAAACAAAACCCTCTGACCTCTGGTGGCACAAATCTCACCAAATGGTATTGATAAGAGGGAGAAATTGCACATGGCACCAAATCACTGACTCCGTCTGAGAGGGAAGGAATAAAGCTCCAAAATATGGCAACAGATGCCCATGTGAAGTGGCGAGATTGCCTTTGTGGCAACGCAGAACAGTTTACCAATAAAGCTCTCTCTGTCTGTTATAGTTGTGTTCAATAGCAATGACAGCTGTCAAGGAGCTCAGGGACTTGCTGTGATGCCTTCAACATTCTAATCACTCCAGCAAAGGCACAGAATAACTGTTTGGAGCGCTGTTGTTGCCATACCATGTTTAAAATGAACCCGTAATTGTTATTTACCTAAAAATTAGGAGCTCTTTATTGTTGTGGTGCCGCTCTTGTTTCTGTAAACAGAAAAGGCAGGTCCTCTCACATTTTAATTCTGGGCAGTTAATTGGTGATTTACATAGCCTCTTTTACCATCACACTCTCAATCTTCAGACGATGAACTATTTTTCCCTGAGAAGCTCAACTGACAGATTTTAATATTCCATTAACTTTACAGTTTCGCTATAACATTGCATCTTGGGACACTGGGGCACTTTGATTCAAACTACAGGAAATTAATTTTCTCTCTTTTATTATACCACCAGTAACTACCTTAAAATAAAAGAAACTTTAAAACTCCTGGTGACATGAGTATAATGTGTAAAAATGACAGGAAGAATTATGAATTTTATTTCCATAGGAGAAGGAAAAGGGGGGAGAGGTGTTATAATTATAGTGCTGAACCATTGTATTCAATCTGAAATCAAGATACTTTTCTAAGACGTGAAATTCGCACAGTGAAGAAATGATCCTGATGTAAACCTTTGCAGTTGGAAGGCATTAACCTAAAAGTTTCACCCCTTTTGTTGCAGCCAAAATGTTTTGACTGAAAATTTCTTCAAAAGACAAAAAAAAAGCTATCACAAAATTTGACATTGAGATGATTGAACTTTTGAATCTTGTCTAAAATGACCACAGCTCTTCCTGGGAGGAAAGAAAAAAAAGCTGTTTCACTTAAATTTTCTCTCCCATTTAAATGAGTTCACTTTCTTGGTAACATTCTATTATAGCTAAGGCCTAAAATACTGTTGAAATACTTGCAAGTTATGGCAGTGTATTAACCTAAATTTTACAAGTGAATATAGAATATATATATGGACATAGATCCACCTATATTATGGAGACATATTTCAATCGAGAAGGCTACCTATATATTCTCAGAGCACTAGCAAACAGTGTTTTGAAGTTAAAATACCTTCAAGTGGAAGAGCAGGTTGTTCTTTATGTCCAAAACACAAAAAGTAAAAATAAAGATAGTATTTTATGCAATCTCCCCAAATGGCAGACATGCCACAATGTCAAGGGAGGTCCTGGCAGTTTTCCATGCTCCCTGCTGCTCTTATCACTACTGTAACACCCCAACCCCCATACCTTCCCAAAGCCACCCCCAGTTCCCTTCTCATGGTGCCGGGAATTCCCACTGGCATCACTTCTCCCTAGGTGCAACCCAAGCACAGACTCAGCAGTGCGGTATTTCTGCTACTCGACACAAAACCACCTAATTTCTCACATGAAATGCTACTGACTGCAGGAAATGTTATAGATGGAAGTTTATTGCCTGGCTGCATTTTCTAGGTCCTCTCTCTAACCATGATTATTGAAGCTGCCAAAGGCGGTTTAAAAGAGGGGTTTAGGCTCAGACCCCAGGTTGGCCTGGGGGGAGCCAGGGGCTTCCTGCAAAGCTGCATCCTGCAAAGCTGCATCCTGGGGACTGAGCACCCTGCATGGGGATGCTGCTGCTCAGGTTATCTCTGGTTACCATTAAAGCCCCAGTAAATAAGCAGGGCCTGCAGAAACACAAGGAGAGCTTATACAGGGCTGGGAGGTGCTTTGTCCCATCTGCTCAGGAGAGGAGATATGGGCAGAGACCAGGTGAAGAATACAAACCCACATGTAATGTGCAGGTGTCAGGACCGAGGTGAGAGGAAATGGCAGTGGGATTAAAACAGTGCTTCACTGGGGTGATGCAGATCTTGAGAAAAGATTAGCAAATGTTTGTCTGGAATAGTACCCTGCTTTGGGACAGGGGTCTCAATTTAGACCTCTTGAGATCCCATTTGTCCTATGATTTTTAAAAATTCAGTAGTTAAAATGGGGCAAGAGGGATGGATTTAGGGAAACCTGTCTGACCAAGGAAGGACAGAGAATATGAAATAGTTTCTGAAATGCAGTACTGTGACTCATATTATTGGAATCATGGAAGAATATGTATGGGAGGATGTAAAACATCTTTGTCTTACCTGTTTTCTTTCCATTTGTCTTAAATTTAAAGGATTTTCCATAGAGTATTGTGTTGGGTTGCAAAAGACCTGTGGTGTCTGCGTATCATCAAAGATGGTGAATGATGTAATTGCTGCACGATTTGCAGCTCAGGTACAGAAGGCACACCAATTGCAGCGAGAGGGATCCTGCCAGCAGAAAGATGTTGATTGTAAAGTATTTACTGGTTATGCTTTAAAGAAAGATAATAGTAGCCTGGAGAATGCTGCCCTACAATAAGAAAGTCAGATTTCTGGTGTGCTTCTGGAAGGCAGGAGAAAATATGAGCACTGTTTCCAAGGAGGTCAGGATGATTTCCAGTGCAAAGCAAACAAGCACTTCCTCTACGTTGGTGCAATGAAGGCAATCAAGTACAGACTGAAATTACTCGAAGCATTTGTCTTCTTCTTTTGAAAATAGTAATATTCTAATTACATTGCTGCTTCTTAGCTCTATCCTTATGAAATTTTTGTCCACTATCTTAATCTTTTAATGAATTCCTGATAATGCATGCTTAAAAAACCTCAAGAACTTATTTTACTCGTATTTCTTGTGATACTTCTATTGGATTAAGGATGGTCTGTGAGTTATAGTTTCTGTCTGCTGCTTTCACAGGGCTTTTAGCAGCCAAAACCTGCACATTTATATCCATGGGCAAAGGATTAGTCATGTGGAGAAGAACCTGTGCAAAGTAAGCAATGTGACACTATATGCCCTGCTGAGATAATAACTCCACTTTCATGACAGGATGAGTAAAGAGGTAATTGAGATCTCAGATAAATTAATTGCATGTGCATTGCAAGCAGAGACTATGGCACTAGTAGCTTTATGTTACCATAACATAGTAGCTTTCCTATAATTTCCTGTGCTTCAGAGGAAGCCAAATGGGGATTTATGCGATTTCCAGTGCTTGAACACTGCATGAACATAGTATGAACATATGTGGCTGCTTGAGAATCATACTGGGATTTTGTAAATAAACTCTGTAAATTTTTTGTTAATAAATTTTGGCATTTATAGGCAACTTTCCCAATGAACTCTTCTGCTTCTCATCCACGTTTCCAATAGCTTGGGAAATTCTAGTGCAAAAGTGTTGATTAATCTATATAAATTCTCAGATGGAAACTGTCATTCATTCTTAAACCGTGCTGTAGCCTCCTGTGGCAATTCTGTATTTATTATTGATATAAGATTTTGTCCATGAGGTGATAAAGGAGAGCAGAGGACACTCGTCATGGTTGTGTCATGTAGATCTGCTGTCAGGCCCTGCAGCCAAGCGACCACAGTGGAGGGGAATAACAAATGCCAGTTGTTTCACATTAAATAACTATTTGTGAGTTTTAACTGAATTTTGGGGTTTGAATTGGTCATTTTATGCAGCTTTATGTATCCAGGTTTTTTCTCTCATAATTGGAGATCCATCTAGTCTTTTAGCTTAATCCCCATGAAACACTGTAATGAATTTAGGCCATCTTACTATAGTGATTCTAAGCCCTAGAAATTTTACTCCTCTGTTCTGCTTTGATACCTTGTGAAGAACCAGCTTTAGCAGAATGGTATTGCATTTTTACCCTCAACCATAAATCCAAATCCCTCATCTCCAAGTGCTAGAGCTTTCCCTGTGCTTATGGGCCTGCTGCAGAGCTCCTTTCTAAGCACTAGAGCCAGCACTGTGTGGGATGCCGGTGGGACAACTGTGATGCTTTTAGTATTTTAGTATTAACGATACAGGCACCTGAGTTTTTATTGCTTGCTTAGATTTATCTGTAAATGCCTGTTGTGGGGCGAGCCCTACTGCAAAGGTGCTTTGGGAGCTGAAGCCTTCCACCACTGACAATGCTGTGAATGCTGGTGGTGTGATGGGGAGGGCTGTGGGACAGCTTGCCCCCCAGCTCAGCGCAGGGTTCCTGCTGCACTCTCCCCCTGCCACTTGCCTGTTGCCATGGAGAGCGAATTCTGTCATGCACACTAGTGAGTCCCACGTGTCTCCTCCCTGCCAGGGTAATCTGCTGTCACTGTGGTCATCACATAACGGGGTTTTTTTCTTGTTTTTAATATACTCCTCTCAGTGCCACATATCACTTTCAGCTGCCTAGATGCATTCTTGGTGTTGGCAGCATGGTGTGCTACCGCCCATTTAAACTGAGAGACAAAACCCAGATGCGCTCTGCTCAAAGAGTTGCTTGGTACTGCTGTGTATTCCACGAGGTTACTCAGGATGCATGCTCCAAGTGTTTCACCTTTGTCTTTAAAGTGATGTAGGATGAATGTCTTTTCATTTGAAAGACAGGCAACTGGAGGAAAAAAAAAAAAAAAACAAGGGAGAAAACCAAGTAACAAGATCAAAGACATAAATAGAACAAAATATGCACAAGAGATCTCATCTCAGATCAAAGACGTGAGCGTAATTACCTTGAATAAGACGTGCAGAGCTCACCAGAACAGAATGGTTTGTGTGCCTGGAGAATGCCGCAGAAATAAACTACAGAATGAGATATTTACTCTGCATTGGAGGGGGAATAGTGGAAAGCCTACTATTATAGCAGGGTTGCTGATTGCTGGCTGACCCTGTGCAGGGAGCAGCCATCGAAGTGGCTCAAAGAAAATCTCCAAACCTTTATGTTAAGAAGATTCTGATCTGGGGATAAAAATCCCCAAGCCCAGCTCTTTAACCCTGGGAGACATGAATTTTTCAGGAAGACATTTTCAAGGGTAAATGTAAGTGACTGTGTTACAGGTGCAGTTGGAAGAAAACCAATTGCTTCTGTTAAAGCAGCTTAAAGCATACAGGAATTGTACGGAATGGGAAGAATTTCTTTTCACTAACTCTGTTCAGTCAGGGATTGTGAATGTATTTGTGATTTTTATGGCTGTTACATACACGTGTCCACAAGCCCTAACAGAATGCCCTTATAAAGGGAACAAATAAATAAGTTACCTAGAAGAGTATGTAAGGAAAGTTACAGTGACTGAGCTGAAATTGCAAAATGATCATTCTTCCCTGGGAAAGATTTTGCAGGCTATATGCCAGTCATATATATCAGAATAGTGTTTGATATTTAGTGATTACTCCAGATTTATTCTCCTTTCCCTGAGAACATATTTTGGACATCGATCAATCCTTGCTGTACTTCCAGATAAGATATGCCTTCTCCATTTGTATCTCAAACATAGCAGGACCATGGAAACCTAGGAAGTTTTAGAAGTGATTTTTATTTTAATACCTCTTTCCTGCTGTCTGCATGAACTAGAAATTCAGACACGGTTTCACATGTCAGGCTTCTTTCCACTTGCAAGAGGGGATGAAAAAGATGTATGCTGAGCCTACTCTTAAGGCTTATTTTTGCAGAAACACTAATGGAACTGTGTTTTGCATGTAAACTGCCCATAGGTTCTGTTGGCTGTGACTTTGAGTCACACACTGAAAGTACAGGCTCTGTCTCAGTCAGATCTCATATTGACCTGTGAAGTGTCTAACCTGTCATGGCAATCCTGCTGTCCATGACAATAGACTCTCTTCACTGCAAAACCCCTTTCAGCTGTCAGGGCACAGTACTATGCCAGCTAACACCTTCTAAGAGTCATTTCTGCACTAAGCACATTTCCTCCATGATAAAGATGCTGTCTGATTCTGCTGCATACAAGCATTTTACAGGTATTTTAGAGTTTTATGGCATGGCATATGTTTAAGAAGGTATACTTTTTAGCTGGTGTAAGATTAGTTCACTTAGAAAAAACACTGCACAGCTTCTTCTAGTCTGTTTGGAAAAGTAGACCCAATTCTACTTTCTGTCATGCCCCCATGATCTTTCCGAAACAGAGACATATGGATTAAATTGAGAGAAGATTTTGCCCTTTTGCAGGAGATACTACTTAACAGGAAGAGCTCTGTCAAGTCTTTAGGCCAAGATGATGTATGATCTATCATCTTAAGATCTTCAGATGCTGTCAGATTAGAGACTGAGGAGAGTTTATTCTCTGATGTCCACTACTGTTTCTGTTCTCCTGGAAGCCTTTGCTTTGACTTCAGTGCTGTCAAGAATCTGTAAACTCACTCATAAAATTAATACCTTTTTTGCTTCTTCTTTCTTTTAGCTTGCAGTTGTTGCTAGCATTCACAGGTACTTTGAAAACATTAAGTGTGGTCCTGTGCAGCCTGCTGTAGGTGACTGCTTGAGTAGGGGGGTTGGATAAGATGACCTCCAGAGGTCCCTGCCAAACTCAGCTAGTCTGTGACTTCATTTGTAAGTCTTCAGTCTCTTCATTTTAATTCAGGTGGTATAATAACAGAAACCTCTGCCCTGCTTTTTCTGTAAATGGAATCTATTCTACAAAATGGGCTGCACTGGAATGGTGGTCACAAATTTTGTGTATGTCTAATATATTTAGTTATTTTCATTAGATAATGTTATGGGCTTTGGTTCAACTAAGTGCTTAAATGCCAAAGGCAGGCACACGAATAA
Source organism: Forpus xanthops (assembly GCA_032466535.1). Taxonomy (NCBI): domain Eukaryota; kingdom Metazoa; phylum Chordata; class Aves; order Psittaciformes; family Psittacidae; genus Forpus; species Forpus xanthops. Next base: position 22,846 of record JASSUY010033059.1, read on the forward strand.
TCCTAAGGAAGTCAAGAGAGGTGCATTTATAGTGAATACTTAAGCTTAAGTGCTTGGCTGAACAAGAGCCATACCCATGATTTTCATTAATACTGAGAACATGTATTTTGTGCAGCAGATGGGGCATGCATTGCATGCAAGTCTCTACCTTTTACATAATCCTGGAAATTCTGATGCTGAAGCAACTGAAGAGAGGCTCTCCTCCCCATCAGCTCATCCAGCTATGCAAGTATCCAGTCAGTTCAAATAATTTGTTATTACCTGAGAGCTGCTGTAGCTCATGGCAACTGAACAGCCTCAAGGGCATTAGAAGGCAGCTAAAATGTTTTACAACAAAAGAAAGCCATAGATATATTCTCTAAATATAACTCCTTTTCCCAACTCATTTAACCCTGGTTATATTGAATTTACCTAACTTATAAAATTAAGATTATTGTGCCCAAGAGCTGGGTCACTGCAACACATTGTGGTAGGTACACTGTGGGCTTGTTCCTCCCATGCAAAAGGGTGGTCAGGACTGTGACTGCTTATCTGAAGGGGCTCATCTGCCTTCTTTCAGAAACACTTTCTGTCATGCATTCGAGAAGGTCTGCACATCCACAGCATGTAAGTAAAGTAAAACAGTGAGTACAGTTAAGTCAATACAGGCCTTTGATACCAATTACGATCAAGCCTTTCATTTCATGGGTGGCAGTGCTGTCTGCAGCATGATACCTCCTGTCTGAATTGGCAAGTCAAATATGTTTCTCCCCTCTCAAAATGTTTTGGTCCGTCTTCTCCCTAAGACTAAAGCCTTCCGTGCAATTCCAGCACTGCGAACAGTTTTACAGTGGTGTGAAGATAATGCAAACCTTAGTTTAAGTGGGAATTGGGCCCAGAGTTGTGGATATCGAGGATTATTTGAATTACATTCAACACTGTTTATGGTTTCTGAGGAGCTGTAGAGCCTGTTAAAAATGAAATACTGCTTACGGAAAGGGGCTTATGTTTTCTATTCTGCTTGAAAAAAAAAATGAGGAAAATAGATTTGTGCCTGTTCAAAGGCTGCCCAAGGACAGCTTTCATTCTTTTGTGACCCACTTACATTAAATGTTTTCACAGGAACTCCCCAGATACTTATTAGGAAAAAAAAAAAGAGAAACACATATCGGTGCATCTAATCTTCACTCTGAGAACACATCCAGGCTTGGAGGCACTGATAGATATCTCATATCCCTAGTTACCTGTGCAGAAATGAAACAAAGCAAGAGATGAGCAACACTGGAGCTGAGAAATTAACTCTGTCCATGTAAATATTAAATAGCATAGATCGAGATAATTTTGGTTTTCAGAAATAGGACAACCAGTTGCACCTTCAACCAGCACAAGCTGACCTTCTGCTCTTGTCCGCTTTCTCCAGTCTTTTGGGTTTTGCCACAAAGTCAGTGGAAGCTTTCACTGGCTTTTGACAGTAGGCAAACGCTGCCATGGTACATGTACAGTGAAAGTGGCTCATACTGGACCTTTGTCAGACAGGAAAGCAGTTTTGAAACTATCTTGTGCAGCAGGTGAACAGCATCAGTGAGCCTCAGCCTGACCTACATTTTGAGTCTTTACTAGATTTATGCAGGAATTCCTCTGTCTATTTGACTCAGAATGGATATTGTTGATAAATAAAATGTGTCATAGACTACATCCTGTTTACATCCTACCTAGGAAACAAATATTCCCTTGCTTTAAGGTAAGATAAACAGACCTTTTCCAGAGGAGGGCCACGAGGATGATCAGCAGATTGGAGCGCCTCCCCTATGAAGATAGGATGAGAAAGTTTGGCCTGTTCAGCCTGGAGAAGAGAAGGCTGTGTGGAGACCTCATAGGAACCTTCCAATATCTGAAAGGGGCCTATAGGGATGCTGGGGAGGGTCTCTTCATGAGGGACTGTACTGAGAGAATAAGGGGTAATGGGTTTAAACTTAAACAGGGGATGTTTAGATTGGATCTGAGGAAGAAATTCTTTACTGTAAGGGTGGTGAGGCACTGGAATGG
>JASSUY010033061.1:0-18255 GCA_032466535.1 Forpus xanthops
ACCAAGCAATGCACCCCACCCTTCCAGGTCTCTGCTCTCTGTTTTACATGCTGGGCATGACATGCTGTGGTATGGAAAACCTCTTTAGCCAGTGGGTCAGGTGTCCTGTCTCTTCTTCCCCCTGGCCTCCCCTCCTCCCTGGCAGAGCATGAGACTCAGAAAGTCCTTGGTCAGACTAAAACATTACCAAACAGTAACTGAAAACACTGATGTTATCAGCACTGTTCCCAGGACAAAAGTCAAAACCACAGCATGACACCAGCTACCAAGAATGAGGAAAATGCTACTGCTGAACCCAGGACAAGCTCTAAATTTCAGAAGTGTTTTTCTTGAAGTTTGCTGACCTATTTTAGTCTTGAAGTGCCCAAAACATCTCTTTCCTTTTCAATTATATTACTTATTCTAAAAAGGTATCACTTACAAGCCTCGTCTTGCTTTAAAAAGTTGTGTGCTTCCCTGTAAATTAAAATTAGGAACAATGTTCATTCCTTTGGCAAAACACAAGGTAATGGAAATGAATAGTTTTCTGATTGTTAATAAATGGTGTTAAGAAAATTTGCTTAGTTGAAGACTAAGGTGCTCCTGTAATTAATGAAAAGCCATTAAAGATCAAGAGAATAGATATGTATTTATAGGGGTGGATATATACTTACAGAATGCATATGTGGGATACTTGTATGATATATATATATATCCAGTATTCAATACTTGTACATACTTGTAGACATTATAAAGGCCTTTGCTATCTGCCACACTCCAAGCCAAAAGTACTGTTTAGATGGCAGAGGTGGGATGAGCTGCAAATTAACTGAATTCACATTTGCAGTGCTGCAAAAAAGCTGCTGCCTACAGAATGAGTGAGCAAAAATATGTTCAAGCAGGAAGAGAAAAAGTAATTGCGAAAACCAAATGGCATAAACGATGTCTGGCCCATTCACATACACCTGTGTGGATTCATAGGTGAGGAAGAGCTTGTCAGACACTGCCTGGAGAAGATATAAAGCCAGGTTAGGATTTGAATATAACGAGAGTTAGAATAGGTGGTCTCTCCTTGCTTCTGGCTCCCATGGTCTCCAGTGTCTACCATGGCATATTAGGCTGCAAGCTGCTCTATTTTATTCTTTTCTAGCATTAGCAAGAAACATTTTCACAAGGGAACAGTTCGGATATCTGCATATTTTGTCTAGACTTCATCTTTTCTTGGAAACAACCTGACCTTTGGGTTTATAATTCTCTACTAACACAAAAAATTACTCTACTTAAAGGAAACTTCAAAATGATAACCAGTGTGATTGGCATTGATGAAGCAGTAATATTCTTTTATGCTTCACAAAATGCATGCATTAATTCGTCTCTGGCTCCAATAACTGCACGGAAAAATGCTTAGCTGAAGTTTTATTGAAACATGTATTTCATATAGTCAGGATGTTTCTGTCACAAATCCTGAATGTTTTACTGTCAATATTCAATCTTTCAGAAAAATTAGCTCCATAAAAGCAGTCATAAAGTGATAGTATCAGGAATTTGTCCTTACATGAAATTATATATCTTGAAATAAATAGTTTTAAGCAAGGGAGAGAAGATTTATAAAAGAATTGGTTCACTCACTGGAAGATTTCTTCTTTTTAATTATATCTGTCAGGCTCGATCTAAGAAAATGAGAATTCAGTTTGCTTAAATGTGAATTTTATAAGTATGAAAAAGGATTTAAAAAAATAAAGATATTTCATTCTGTCCACAATGAGATTTTTTTTTCAGCTGATAATTCTGGTGACCAATGAACTGAACAACTGCATATGGTTTCTTGAGTATTTTTTTTACATACTAACAACTGTTAGTTGTCACTTTGAGCCACTGCAAAATTACTTATGGCAGCTGTTCATTAAGATGCTGATTAGAGCCAAAAACAATTTGAAATACTTTTTCTTTTTTTTTTTTTAATGTATTTCAATTTAAGGTACTATCCTTGTGATGTGAAGACACATTGTCAAGCAAATAGTTATAGGCAGTATAGCACATTAGAAACTATTTTGCTTTTCAGAATTGGTGGATGAAAAAACAGTGTTATATAGCAACTTCTGGGGAAGTAAATTTCAAACAGATTTTCAGGTAGCACTAGGATATTACATACTAATATATCTAACTATTCTGAATCAGCAGATGCTTGCGGTATTTGCCCTGGTAGTATAGATTGATCCATAAAGTTAGAACTCAACATAATCTGTAATTGGAGTTAGGAAATCATTTTTCCAGAGAAGTATACTTTTTCTACCGCTGCACACCCAAGTAAAAGTTTCTAAAACATATAGCAGAAATATTTAACCTGTAAAAAAAAAAAAAAAAAAAAAAAAAAGAAAATTAAAAACAACACTTCAAATATTTTCTCTTTTCGAAATGTTTCACATTTTGAAGGAAGTTAACAGGAAAATATATTTCCCTTTTTTTCATACATGCACATAGTTAATTTAAACATTGTTTGCAAAAGTGCATTTTCAAATTCTGATTCTGTGCAAGGAACCCTTCTATATGCTGACTTTCCAGCCCTGTGAATTTTAAATTGTCTGTTCACAGTGGTAGAAGAGCAATGGTATGATTCTAACATGCCCTTTCCTATTTCCCTTTCTTCCTTCTTAGTAACAAAACCATATTTTATGTGTACAGTATATTTTAAGAACACAGAATTATTGATTTAAATTCCTTCAGTAAAAGGTGAGACACAAATGTGTAAGAGCTCAGAGCTGTAAGTGCTGAAAGAACAAAGAATGCTCTCTCATATCCCAGAGTGAAAAAGCCATTCCTGTTCTTGACTCTGGTGCACAATAAAGTCAAATCTGCAAAAAAATCACTATTTCTGCTTCTGAGGCAGCACTGAATATGTTCGCTGCTTCTTTGCTATTTGCTCATGAACTGGAGCTGGCCCTGCAGTGATGTCTAACTTGTGATTTCTGCATCTTGTTATATCCTTTGCTGCAGTGGAAGCAGGCGATGCTGCAAACTGTCTATTGCAAATGTATGTGACATGAGTAAAAACTTGAAAGAAAGATTTCCTGTGAAAAAAGCATTGTTTACTTTTTCTTGTGCTGGTGGGTGGAGATAGTTGACTTGAAACATTAAAGATGGTTGACAGTTGAATAGGAAAAACTCCCAAGTCCTTGTGAAAACGATCTCTAGGCATCCTTTTAAACACAGTGTCACCAAATACAAATACAAGCAAAGCAGACTGACAGTATTACTTACGCACTAATTGCACCTTTTTTAATCTCCAAGGAGCAACCAGAACTACTGTTGTAACGTAGTAAAAATGTAGGAAATGTCAAGTATCCGACGTTGTTTGGAAGTAGGAACTGATTTCACTCATTCATACACTCTAACACCCCTGTGCTCTCGTCCACATTGACGTGCATTTTTCCTCAAGGTCTGTCCTGATATCAGTAAGCTGAGGGGTGCACAGTGTTGTGGGCAGATTCTTCATGAGACACAGAGGATGCAGAACTCCAATTAACTGAATCTCATTGTGCCTTCAGGCCTTATTTTTTGTAGTGGATCATATGCTTGCTGGTTTGCCTTTCTCATTCGCTTTAGAAGCTGACAGAAATAATTCTCTCCATCTTGTCCCTCCTCAGTGGGTCACTAGGATTTATTCATTACCCTTTGTCTCCTAATCTAGTTGTCTACAGATGCTGCACATAAGTGTGCAGAGATCCTGATAACTTTGACCTACGTACAGTTTACAAATGCCATTCTTACAGCTTTTCTTAAGGAGCTACTTTTTTTTTTTTTTTTGTCTTTCCCCACTGCATGTTCCAATTTATTCTCCATCTTTGCAAACCTTCATATTCCTGTTACAGTTTACTCCATCACTACCCTGAGTGGTCCACTACACTGGAGTCAAAGAATGATTCTCTCAGTGCTGCAAAACTAAGCAAAAGAAGGAAAGGGAAGGAAAGGAAAAGAGAAATCTGTAGTATTTCTTTTAAGTTTTTGAGGTCTTTAAATGTTTTTATTCTAAATCAGTGAAGAACTTGATCCAAACAACTCTTAGTTAAGTTGTAGCATCCATTAATACTGTCCATATGTGATTTCAAAATTCTAGTAATTCAAATTTTCTTCTTGTGATTACTGTGGTTGAATTTTTGCCCACTACAGCTTACTGACAAAGTACTAGCTGAGTACTTGGGGAAACAATATCTTAATAAGTATCCTATGTGTCCTTAATCAAATTGCTCATGACCTTTTTTGGATACATTTAGACACCAAGCAGCAGCTCAGACCCATTGCAGTTCCCTAAGAAATATTTCCAAAATGCTGGGCCTGAATTTTGCTCTTCAAAACTTTGCAGTAAATGAAATGAGAATATAAGAAAGTGTTTATGCAATGAAGGCACTCTGAAAACAAATTCAGGCAGGAGAGAAGTTCCTGTGCTATAAGTGACTGAGAAATATCAGTGCTTTGCTTAACTCCGACAGGTATACTTAGGTAGACTTATCAAACAACCTACTGGAAATATTTCCTACATCTGTTTATAATTCAATGATTATGCCTTGCTGTTCTCATTCCATCTTTATAGTATCTTGATAAGATAACGGCTAAGTGAGATACAGTTCAAAACCTTTAACGATGATCAGCTAATCATTTCAGTTTTATTGCTTTAGCATGTTAACTTGATGCAGTGAAAAATGCTTAAAAATTTTCTCAATACATTCAAAATAGTATATTTTACCATTAATAACTTAAGTAAATTCTCTTTTTGCAAGACAATTTATAATAACCCAATTGGTGTCTTTTACAGAAGACACTTATAAACAATTAATGTTAATTTATTTTTTGTGAAGTCAATATAACAATTCTACTGTTCATGCCATGATTTGCACAAACAGTTCTAAATCGTGTTTGCTGAAGTAGTTGCATACCATATCCCTAATTTTCCTCAACTGTGCAGATTTGTAATGGGGACATGAGGGGAAAAGTGAAGTAGAATATAGCCTCATTAAGAACCTATAGAGTACATAAATAATAAACCTCATTTTTTTCTATCAATCCAAATCAGTAAATTTCTAAAGTGGTGTTTGAGGGCCTGATTCTAATTTAGCAGTAAAGTGATGACAGGTAAAACGTATGTTCATTCTTCAGTGAATGGAAACAGCTATTGATAAATGACAGCAAGTCTGAAGTATTAATGTTTTTTTGCTTGTGTGTTAGTTGTCAGCCCTAGAAAAAGATCTCCAACAGATATTTGTCTAATATAATTAAGATCAATAAAAACAGGGTGAAATGTCAATCAAAAATAGAAAAAAGGAAGGCATATTTCATTTCTTCCAGACTGTTAGATTGTTTTGACTTTTTGTCCAGAAACTAGAAAATTTTACATTTTACATGAGATTCATAAATAATGTCCTGCAGAGATATATTCCCTCCTGGCTTCCTGAACATGTTTCTGAACACTTCAGTAAATGCATGCATGCATGCACACCATAAAGTTCTTCCTTAAAGGACTAAGTGGAGTTCAAGAGACCTTGAAGGACTTGGGAGTTTGAACTCTCAGAAAAATGAGGACATAGGAAATGAAAGCTTACACTTCTTTGCTGCATGCTATCCATGCTGTCAATGCTAACTGTAGCGACATGCACATCAATTGTACAGTATTTTGTTTAAATATTCCATATAAAGGTAAGTCCCCTCAAGATTTGCAACAAAATTATTGAAAACTTACAATTTTTTTAAAAGGGAAAAAAAGGTAATCTTCACTCAGTTGAAAGCCATGAAGATAAAGTTGTGATTCTTTTCTCTTGTTGGCTATTTTTAGATGATGCCCTATTCAGCATCTGTATCTGGAAGATCCTTCACTTTCTTTTAAGGATCTAGGCCTATCTCTTTGATATACTTTGGTGATCTTACACCTAATGCAAAGATATTGTCATCCATAGCTTACAACTACTTCAGAAGGGAATAAACACCTCTCTGACTCAGGTGTCTAAAATGCTTAACACACGTTTATTTCATTGGCAGTTTGGCACTTTAAATGCCTTTAGAACTCTGTTTTATTTTTGCTAAGTTAAAGAAGTCTGACTTAATTTTATATTCTGTATGTAACTTTTCATTATAGCATTTTTGTTTTATATCTGATGTCGATTTTATACCGCTAGTGGAAGTTTTAAGACTTTCTATAGTGTAGGCTATATACCTTTAAATACAGATAGCAGACTACAGCACTTACAGCCTTAAAGGTGGTGACTGTCAGTTTTCTAATCTCCCAGGTTACACAAGCCACACTGCCACTACTTGCATGACACTAAATTATTCTAAGATACTATGCATATGTCAAATTAATCACTTTAATTGTAAGCACTTTCAAAACAGTTCCAAGCTTAATTTTTATACATGAGGATCGTTATTTGAAGCACCAAACAAAATTTTGCTGGTTTTTTTTTTTAATAGCTTCACAAATTGAAGGAAACATTTCCAAAAGAACTCCATAATGTTCCTCTATTCTTGCTTCAGGCACATAAATGTTATTTTCCTCTGCAATGTCATATATTGACCATATGAAACTTGATAAATCAGAAGATAGATTGAAGTGGAACTCTATGTATTTAAGTATCAAGCTGATCCATAACTTTCACACCAACCAAAAGCTGCTTCTTGTCAGTGCTGCCCAGATATATCTTGACAGTTCAGTGGGAGTTTCAGTGCCATTTATTTTCAAATCAATACTCAATTACTAAGAGGAAGATTCACTCCCTTGCCCATTTTCAAGATGAAATTATGGACTAGAGCAATAACACTTAGTCAAGGCAAGCCACTGTCCATTAACTCATGATGCTACTAAAACCCCATCCAGACACTTTATTAAAGCTCAGTCTTTTTTCAGCTTTTAATTAATCATTGTGAAAAAGGCCTTTCACATTGTGACTGATGACCAGAGAAAACAATTTTCTCCTAACTGCCTTTTAATTTCAACTCTGGGAGTGCTCATTGACTGAATCTCACAACAACCCATCAATGCTAGTTTTTAATGTGTTTTCTCCTTTGTTATTGAGAAGAATAGAGTGGCAATGAGGCTTTGTGCTCCTCTTCATAACTCAAATAATTGATTCAGTAAATGCCGCACATTTGCTAGTGGATAAAAAGTGCTGTCAATGTAGATAGTAGGTACTATATAAATTACTCCATTAACAGGAAATAAAGCCATTTACAATTTTTAAAGTGTAAAGTGTAAGTGGCTTTAAAAAAAAAGGAAGTAGTGCTACTTCTTACATGTCTGTACAGGCTTTTTTTTTCTGTAAATGCTAGTAACAGGATACAAAGGGCCGGAAAAAGACTGCAATCCTGCAGTGATACGCCTATATAGGTAGCCTGTTGCAAGCTATTCTTCTTGAAGCAACTGAGCACTAAAAAGTAACCCTTGTGGAAAAAAAAACGAGTACTTTTAACAGTGGCCATCTCCTAACATGAATCTTGGTTTATTTTTCTGTCCTTTTAGACACTGAAGGATAAGAAGTGGAGACTTCACTAAGAAAAGAAAAAAATATTGGAGCATACGCAGAGATGCATTGTGTGTGTTTGCAGAAGCAAAGCATTCACTGAAAGTACTTTGTATCTTTCGGAAATAAAATTTTCCCCTGTGGTTGAAAGTGAAATCCGGGAAGTACATACCTGCTAAAGCAGTGCACTCATCAAAGAACAGTGAATAGAGTAGAATGGCACAAGTATATATACTAACATTGAGAATTCTATCCTTATATACTTGTGTAGGATATTTTATGTATATGTACTCACAAGTAAATGAAATTCACAGTCTTTAATCACTCAGTTTTTAAAATGGGAACTGAATCACTATAAATTCACATAGGATAATAAACCAAAATGTATTACTTTAATATTATAATCAATGCAACAATAATATAATAGATAACTGAGGCAGAAGACATGACTCTCTGAGACCCTAATTGAGTGATTAGGTAATTTCTTAAATTTGAACTTTCTTAAATTTGAACTTTCTTATACCTTTCTGAAGGTATTCTTTCAGCAATACTTTAATGGAGCAAAGACTACTGATTAAAGACCAATTGCATGTCAAAATACGAAAAATACTGAAATAAAGTTTTCTTTCAAAACAATCCAAATTAATGAACCTTGGTATACACAATGGTCTGTACATGAAAAAAACATAAAATTGCGACAATGTTTCAACTGTCTTGCTCTGATCTAGAAAAGATTATTTGTGTGCATTCTCCAGGACATAAGACACGCATTTTCTGTCATGATGAAAGTAAAAGGAAATGCTATCCATTTTAGTAATGCACAAATGCACATAACCGAAAATATAGAAAATATTAACAGAACCTTAAAAAAAAAAATACAACCTATTAAAGGTGCCAGATTGAACTCTTGTATGCCATAAGATGGTTTATTTTGTAAGTTATCCCTTTCATTGAGACCAGTAGCTTCTGTTTGTCTTTATATGCACAACATGAAGGACGTGCCAGTTTCTTTAAAGTTTATATGAAAGGCTAATTACACTCAGTGTTTTTCTCTAGCTTTAATTCTTCTGACTACACTGAACTATATGATGCTTCCTTCTTTACATACCATCACCATCATCATTCTTGCTCAAGGATGCTGTTCAACATAATCCTTACAACATTTCCTGAGCTATTCTTTCGGGGAAAAAAAAAAAATTAAAAAGTTAAGCTGGTATGGCCTGTCTCTTTTCAAAAGCAGTAAGATATGATAATCTTAAATTTATCCTTGCACTTTTTAAAGCTCTGATGTCCATGGATTCTCTTCTGAGTTATATCAGATATTTAAAATCAATTTTAATTATCTTATAACTTTTAATTTATACTGATCGTTACTAATTTCCTGCTTTTTTACTTTTAATGTATCCTCTTTTGCACATAATTTATCTCTTGGTTTTACATTTGAAAGAAATAAGTTTTTAAGCAAAGCTATGTTCTTTTTGGATTATTTCTTCTCTAGGTCGTCCATAGCACTCAATTTTCTCCTTTTTTTTTTTCTTTCACCTGCGGTTCTTTCAAGACAGTTTCATTCACAATGCCCAATTTGTCTAGGTCTGGGAAAATTTCAGTTTTTAAAATGTTAATATATATTACTGTACCAACATTCTTTTTGTCAATGCCAGATATAATCATTGATCATGGTTAATCGGTAATTTATATCACTGTACCATTTTTGTAAAGTTGACAATAGAATTACCTTTTTTTTTTTTTCAGGAAAAGCATATATATTTAGTAGAAACTCTTCAGGATTTTTTATTACTAAATACTCTAAATTCCATCACTGTTTCTTCCACTTGCTTGTTCATCAAAGCATCATGAATTTTCTTTCAATAGCCCCTTTTTCTTTACAGTTTAATCCTGCTGTCTATAACAGACCTTCATCTGAAAAACACAGCTAACCAGGCTGAAAGTGTTAAAAAAATGAAACATTTGTCCCCTCCATGTAAGAAAGTCATATGACAGACTTGTGTGTTTGATTGATCATAACAGTTCTCTTCTTTAAATCTTGAATTTAATCTTCTGGCCACATAATACTCTTATTTATCAAAGATAGCAAAAAAATCCTGTGCAATTATGTTACATGTGAAAGTATTCAGTATATTATGTGTAGTCACATCTAATGTTCAATCTCCCAGTATGGCATAAAACAATTTGATGAGAGTTTTCCAGATGTGACCAATTCTATGAAGCCACATAATGCAGTTTATTATGAGACTGTCATCAGAGAAGGGTCAGCTTTTGTGATATATGATAGTAGGAATGTCACACAGCTCATGTGTGCAAGCAGTGATGGATTCTGCTTTTTGTGAGATCACCAGTACCCACTGTGCATCAATGACCCTAGAAATGTCTGTGAAGAATTTATCTAAAGTTGTTCACATAATTTTACCTGGGTTACCATGGCGATTCTCTAGAGCATATGTGGAAAGGATAATATTGCTGAAGTGAACTTGGACACCTCATCCTGAATTGTAAAGATTAGAGGTCAGAAGTTCACCGCCAGGTATCGTATTTAAAAAGCTTACTCTGAACAGGAAAATCAACATTGTGTTCAGTAAGAAGGAATTTTAGCAGAACCTTTGCAGTTCACTCTTTCCCCTACTTTACAGTTACCTACTTTAAAGAAAGTGTTCCAGAAGTGCTATTTTAGAGTCAAATTCTTCAAATAAGGTAAAAAAAAAAAAAAAAAAACCAAAAACAAAAACAAAACAAAAAAAAACCAAAACAAAAAACAAGCAGAATCCCTGCATTAGATAACTGTTGGCATGTCCAAAATCATTAGCTGTCAAAGTGATGATTACATGTTCCTTTTCACTGTGCCTTACTCTACAATGAGTAAGTTCATCCTCAAGTATTACTCAATCAGTGCTTTGTGCCATTTCAGATTCACAGAATACTTGGGGTTGGAGGGAATCTCTAGAGATCATCCAGTCCAGCCTCCTGGTCAGGGCCATGTCTAATTGGTTTTTGAATGTCTTCAAGGATAGAAACTCCACAACCTCTCTGGGAAACCTGTTTCAAGGTTTCACTGCACTTACACTAAGAAGGTTTTTCTTTTGTTCAGATGAATTTGTTGTCCATGAAGAACCCTAAGTCTTTTTTTCTGTAAAGTTTCTTTTCAACTACTCATCACACAACTCATCTTTATGCCAAGTGTTATTTGCCTTCAGTGAAGGAATTCTATATCTCCCTTTGCTGAACTTCATGAGGTTCCTGTCAACCTATTTCTACAGCTTGTCACTTTCTCTCGGAACGGCAGCACAGTCATCTAATGTATCACCATTCTTTCCACATTTGTATCATCTGAAAAGCTTGTTGAGGATGCATTCAGTTTCATCATCTACGTCATTAACAAAAACGTTGAACAGTGGTGGGGTATTCCACTAATGCCTGGCATCCAGCTAGACTTCATGACATTGATCATCCCTCGAAACCCAGCAGTTCAACCAGTTTTCATCCACTTCACCCTCCATTTATTGGGTCTGTATTTTATTAGTTTTTCAGTAAAGAAATTGTTTGAGACATTGTAAAAAACTCAGCTAATGTAATAATAAATAACATCTACTGCTCTCCCTTTACCCACCAAGCCAGTCATTTCATTGAAGAAGCCTATAATTTGGTCGAGTGATTTCCCTTTTGTGAAATTATTCTAGCTCCCTGTCACCACTTGTCCTTAATTCATTTGGGAATTCTATCCAAGATTATTTACTCTACCATCTTCTCCAGTATAAAGGTAAGCTGCTCAGCCCATATTTTCCCTGATCTTTCTTCTTAACCCTCTTGAAGGCAGGTGTGACATTTGTTTTCTTCCAGTCTTCAACAACCTTTCTCAATTGCCATGACCTTCCAAATGCAACTAAAAAAGGCCTTTCAGTGATATTGGCCAGCTCCTTCACTACTTGTTGTAGGTAATTTAGCCTGATGTTGATGAAGACCGTGAGCCTTTCCTCTCTTGCAAAAAATTAAGATGGTATATTACTGATACAGTCTAGTCTTCACTATGTATAAATACATATTAAATCATCATATAGTTTTCACTAGGTTAACCTTAAAATATCAGCATGGGAAAAATCTGTTCTATGAAAACTATAGAAGAGTGTGATATAACATATATTCAATTATTATATTGAATAATAGAATACGGTACTTGGAGTGTGTAACAATTATTTGGGCTTGGAAAAATTTCAAAATCTTTTCACATCAGAAAACAGAATAGAATTCCTATAAATATTTTTTGCAGAAGGTCAGATATAACAAGATCTCACTTATGTATTTTTGAGAAAGCAGGAACCAGATGTGCTTGAAGTTTCGGCCTTTTTTTTTTTTTAAGAAATTTCTGAATGCTACTCAGAATTCTCTTGAATGTCACATTGCCTTGAAAGCTTGACATTGTTGCACAGACTATGTTACAACACATACTTTTTTTGGCATTTGGCTTGTTGATGAAGCAGATGGTATTAGAGATGTTAGAGTTTGGTGAAGAAGAGTGTTTTTCACTACCTGGGCTCCTGTCAGGGCAGTATGTTATCTCATCTACCACCAGCCAGCCAACTCAGAGATGGAAGACTTAAGACAGATCTTGTATCGGTCAGTACTGTGTCGTGGTTTAAGCCTCTCAGCCATGCACTTTTCTCTCTCACTCACTTCCCCTTCTTTCTTCCCCTTCACTCCTGGAGGGATGGAAAGGAGAATACAGCCCCCACAGGTTGAGATAAGAACAGTTTAGTAACTAAGGTACAACACAAACCACTGCTGTTACTACCAATAATAATAATCACAAGAGAAATACAAGGGAAAAGAATACAATCGCTCACCGTTGATACCCAGCCTGACCAAGCAGTGCACACACCCTCCCCCTTCCAGGTCCCTGCCCTCCGTTTTTACATCCTGGGCACGATGTGCTGTGGTATGGAATGCCTCTTTGGTCAGTTTGGGTCAGGTGTCCTGTTTCTGCTTCCTCCCAGCTTCTCCTCCTCCCCAGCAGAGCATGAGACTCAGAAAGTCCTTGGTCAGACCAAAACATTACCAAACAGTAATTGAATACACTGGTGTTATCAGTGCAGTTTCCAGACCGAAAGTCAAAAACACAGCACTGCACCCAGTATTAGAGAGGAGAAAAATGACTGCTGCTGCTGAACTCATGATCACTATTTTATGGAGATATTCTACATTAAAAGACTAGTTTTAGCACACTGGAATTGAGAATGCTGAAAATATTTTAGATATTTTCAAGCAGAGAATAAAAACCTAGCCCAGGTCACCCTTATGAGTCAATTCTAAAGCATGTTTTTAAACACCTTTTGTATATAAATTTTCCATAAGACAGCTGCATTTGAAGAAGTGCACACTCCATAGTTATCTTTATGACATCATCTTTTTTTCAAAGTTATTTAAACAACTGTCGTGGTTTAAGGCCCTCACACAGTGATTTTGTGATATGCTTAAAACAATAGCAGTTAATTACTGATGACTGTAAACTGTAGGCAATTAACTTTCAGATAGCTACATTTGAGAGGCATGTGGCATAACTAGTTCTTCTAAGTAATGAAATAGAGGGACAGAGATATAGTACAGAACATACGTTTTAAGGTCAAATATGGAAGAAGAAGAAACTGATTTTAGGGAACCAGGGACCAGTAAATGCGTAAAAAAGGAGACCAAATTAGTGTCAGACATACATTTCCATTTGAATCAGTATCTGTTCTGTACTGTCCACATTTTTGGAGGACTCATCTAGTCTAAATTTGCTGTAAGACTAGATGAGCTTTTTATCTGTCATTCCTGACAAATCTTTACTTCACCTGTTCTTAAACATCTTCAAGGAGGCAGACTTCTTAAGCTTCTTGAGCAATCTATTCCTGGCATTAATTATCCACTTTGCAAGATAGTGCTTCTTTGTGTCTAAATCTGAATTTGGTTTGCTACAGTTTAAGTAGCAGCAATACTTCTTGCCTTCTCTAATGCAGACATAGAAAATAAATTGGTTTCAGAATTTTCCATTTGCTTATTTGAAATGTATTGTCAGAGATAAGATTCAGAATACTTCCATGTAGCCATTTACATGTCAGTTCCCACACGTGATGTATGTGTCACCTCTCATTATAGTTAACTATAAAATAAAGGATGATTCCCTAGAGAATACAGAAAGCTCATGTGGCATTACCAGATGTGACAAGATCTAACATGCCCTTCTGGAGAAGCTGGAGGGTGGAAGCTTCTAAAATAGTTCTGGGTTCCTAGGTTTGGGTGACTGGTTTATGCCCTTAACCAATACAACCAACATTGCAGTAAAAACAAAGCTGCCTTTATACAGAGTAATAAAACTGCTAAGTAAACAAGAATATCAGTGTAGTGCCCTCTTAACATTTTAAAACCATCCAAAAAACCAATGTGTTTTCCTGTGCATGACAGAGAATTTTAGGATAGGCAATGAAAGACAAATAATTTTCTAAGCTTAGCAGACACCTTGATGAGTTGAGATGTAATCCTCCATTCCCCTTGTCTGATTATCATTCCTCTGTCTATAAATATGTTTCATAAATAGATTCAGTTTATCAATTAACTTTAAGTAGTTATATAATTTTTTTTTCTGGACAAAATAAATCTGACTTCTGGTAACATACCTAAAACCATATTTAAACAATAAAGCTAATTAGATGTGTAATAGGTTAGTGTAATTTGAGAAAATTGTTGCTTTGTGAATCATCAGAGAATCACAGAATGGTTGAGGAAAGGACATCTGGAGGTCATCTGGTCCAACCCTCTTGCTCCAGTAGGGCCAAAGTTTTAAAATTATACGGCAAATTCAACATTTTCAGACAGCTTTTCAGTATACTCAATAAGAGGGGTATGCCACTGTGCTGCCATTTTAAACAAAATGGTGGAATATTTCTATTGTGTGAAACATCCTAAAAGACAGCAATAGTTTTAAAAAAGGAAACAATGAGAAGTTCACTTTGCCATAAACTGTAAAGCCCAATCAAGCATAAAACTGTAACTGTAAATGTCTTCAGCACATGGAATGTTCTGTGTCCTTCACAGTAAAATATAGGAAGTAACCAAAAGTTGATATGGGGCTTTGTAAAGATATTTTAAATTTCATGGCAAGATACCTTGAAGATAGCTTAAATGAGACATGCATACTTTATATCAAGTAAACTTCTGAAACATCCATAAATTGTCCTGCCTTTTTTCCCTTTTTCTCTTCATTGTATCCTAAGGTTGTGTAATGGGTCTTGCAAAACCTGTCTGGAGAAACTCCAGAACAACTCTACCATTTAGCTGAAATACTTCTGTACATATATATTCTTAACTTCAAGAATAGCTTGAAAGTATTAAGCTGAGTGTTTCTCTGTCAGTCACCCATTGAAAAGACCTCTGCATAACTGAAAAATGTTCTAAATTACGCAGTTTACTGAACTAAAAAATTTACAGTAACTTATGAACTTACAACACTAAGCTTGGGAAAACTAATCACAGTAGTAACTTTAGCACTATGCAACAGAAAGCATATTGTTGTTGCCCAGGTACTACTCTGAATATTTAAAAAACAAAACATTGGTCTGAAATCTCAAGAATTTTGGAGAGAAAAGACTCTTCTATGTGTCATGGGTTCAGCAGCAGCAGTCGTTTTTCTCCTTTAAGTAGTAGCTGGTGCAACACTGTGTTTTGGATTTTCGGCTTAGGAGCAGTGCTGATAACACCAGTGTTTATAGTTGCAGTTTAGAATGTTTTGGTTTGACCAAGGACTTCCCGAGTTTCATGCTCTGCCGGGGAGGAGGGAAGCCTGGAAGAAGCCGGGTGGAAGGAGAGACAGGGCACTTGACCCAGGCTGACCAAGGAGGTATTCCGTACCACAATACGTCATGCCCAGTTTTACTTCTGGGGGCAGGAATGCAGAAGGAGTTAGTTCACAGCTCAATCATCGAGTGGTAAGCAGCTCTGTCCTCTTCCCTTGTTTTTCTCTGGCTATTGTTTTTATTGGTGGTGGCAGCGGTGATTTGTGTTATACCTTAGTTACTAAACTGTTCTTATCTCAACCTGTAGGAGCTGCATTCTTTTGATTCTCCACCCCATCCCCCAGGATTGGGGAAGAAAGAGGGTGAAGTGAGTGAGCAGAACTGTTTGAGGGCCTCAAACCACGACACTATGAAATTTGGAATTAGTCTAGGGAAAGGTTTTTATGGTACTTCGACTCTTAAAGTGATCTAAAAACTTACATGAACTGTGAAATCCTAAATAAACTAGAAATGCTTCAAAAGCAATGGTTTTATAAATTGGCTTATTCAACTATTTGATAGTTTTCAATATCTGTGCCAAAATGTGGTTGCACACATGTCTTAAAACCCCATGATTTTGAAATGAATTGACATTTAGTGCAATAAGACAATATTTCTAAATTTTAAACAATGTTTGGCATTTGATACAATGATTTTTAATAGTCATATATTATTTTTTATTTCACTAGCACCACATTGACATAAAAACTACATGGTAATTTATAATATAGTAGAATAAAGGTTTTCTTTTATATCAGATTTCTGAGAATGTTTTAAATTCATGAGAATTTCTTATGGCCTTGTAAAAATTCTCCCTTGCCATGGATCTTTCACAAGAATCCCAAATATTATATATGTCGATCTACATTGTTGTAATTGTAAATTTACCATCTTTATTTAATTTTCTAAGAATTTTTCTGCTTTCAAGGCCTTATTGTCTAACAATATCTGACTATATAGTAGTATTTTAGCATGTGCCCTTGCTAAGGAGCATAAATCCAAAGGATTTAACAGAGGTTATGGGTTGATTAAATTATTTGGCACAAAATATTCTCCCAGCTTGAAGTCTCTTGTTACATAAGTAATAAAATATTTATGAGCAACATACTGCTACTTTAAACAGACTTTGTTAGAATCCCACAGTAGATTAACAATAAAGTGGGAAGCACTCTGTTTTGAATAAACAAGGAATACTACTTGCCAAGATAATTGCTTGATCCAGCCTGTAACAAGCATGCACAGAACAATATGTTTATTTACCTGAAGCTGCTTCCCCACAGCAGAGTTGTGTTCAGGTGCTAATTTTAAACACTGAATTATAAAGACAAGCTAATGAGAAGGAATTTGGATATGGATGTTCAGCTGGCAGGAATACAGAATAGCAGAGGTCACTGGTAACCAGCTGAACTCTGCAGCTAAAAGGAGAGAAATAGGACAAACACTTAGCGCTGGTGCTACTGACTTAACCCAGAGATAATGGCATAGCTGATGTTAGGATATTATTTTAAATAGCAAGCAGACTTTGCAATCTCCATGAGACATAAAGGTCAGGAAACACAGAAAAATATATTCCATGTTCTTACTAGTTTAGCATAAGATCCTGTAAAAATAAATCTGCAGAAAATCACCTTAACCAGAGTGAAAAACGAAGCTACATCTGCATAGTGACACCTTGTCCAAAAATAAGCTACATTTTTTTTTTATTTTTAAGAAGCTTACTCTATTTACAAAGATTATACTAATTTAGGAAATATTGTCAGTTCTAAAAATATAAAAGAAAGCATCCTTAAATATAATAAATTGCGAAGGAATATGAAACATGAGCATTTCCTTTTCCTTTTTAGCTCGTTTTTTTTTTTTAATTTACATTAAAGTACCACTCAAAATCATGTATACCTGTGAGGCTTTGTTTTCTGGTGTGATTAAGACTTCAGATGAAGGCTATCAATACACTTCTTTCAAATGACACAGCAGGTAACTTGAGATTGCTTTGGGTAAAGAGTTCCATAGCAGAAGACACAACCAGAGTTTATTAATGCAGGAAGAATAAGAAATATTGAGCGCATTCCTATCTTTCCTCTCCTTCCAGAAAATGGAGGAAATGCAGGCATATTTTCACATCAGAGACAATATTTGAGCTCCTGGGTGTCCTTGTAACACTGGAAACAGAAATGATCACCCATGTGGGACAGATTGCCAGCTCTCCAGCTAACCATTATAAATAGAAGAGTTTGAAATAGTCAATGTATACTAGAAATTATATCAGGGTTACCAGAGATGCGTTGCGGATAGATTTTAAACCAAAAGTTCTAGTCATGAAGAAGAAATTAAGGCAGAGAGTAAAATACAATAGTATAACTTCAGAATCACAAACAAAAGATTTTAAAAATGATCTTATTTCTGAAACAGACCATTCTTCAGAAGTACATATCCAATGAACTGCTTATGACCACAATATCAGTATGGAGGAATAAGTAAGCTTTCGTCATCACCCCAAAATTAATCTAAATTTATTAAAAATCCAGGCTTGTGAAACCAAAATAGAATTTTCCTTAATTAATAACATCAAAGCAAATATAAACCAAAGTTGCAAATCTTATTTTAAAAAGAGTGTTTTCTGTTAATCTTTATTACAAGAGACAGATAGAAAGCAAGACAGAGAAGGAGAGGTAAAAAAAAAAAAGGAAAAACAAATCATATTAAAACAAAGCAGGAGCCATCTGCAATACAAAGTATGAAAGCATTTTCAAAATATATAATCCTGCCTTTTCGGGCTTGCCAGAAGGTACATAACAGTACTACAAACAGCAGCTGGCACTTATTTCATAATCGTCACAGAATTACCTGTATCCTCTTAGAATCATAGAATAGTTAGAGCCGGAAAGGACATTAAGATCATCTAGTTCCAACCCCCCTGCCAGGGGCAGGGACACCTCTCACTAAACAATGCCACCCAA
>JASSUY010033062.1:0-80426 GCA_032466535.1 Forpus xanthops
TTCAACACTGCCAGGGATGGGGCAGCCACAGCTTCTCTGGGCACCCTGTGCCAGCGCCTCAGCACCCTCACAAGGAAACATTTCTTCTGCATATCTCATCTCAATCTACCTACTTTCTATAGGAGCACAGCTGACTCACTGAAGAATGAAACTACACGGCAGCTCCCATGCTGGCAGGGTGCAGGATGATAACCCAGCTCCAGAAGCAGTGGGGAGAGCCTTTTCCCTTGCAGAGCCATAGCCCAAGGGCCTCCACAAACTCACAGCAGCCTACATGAGCCTGTGCAAGGCAAACAGGAAGAAAACAAGCTAAAGAGTCTGCACCCTGTAGCACCGCAGCGTGGGAGGTGCAGAAGTGACCAGGGATGTGTCACCTAAATTGACTTATTACATCCTCCAGAACATGGGATTTTACAAGGGGAGTTTCTTGTCTGAATTCTTCCCTTGGTCTGATGGCAGTTGTCAGGCAGCACAGCTAAAGGTCACTTGCACTTACAAAATCACACAGACACACCTCTGTCTGTACTGGTACATGTGAGTGTTACAGTCCATATGCAGAGCAATCCTGTTTCATCTTGCAACAAAGACAGGGTCACCTGCTACCACGTGGAAACAGATCCTCATCAAAGAGCTGTTTTTCAGCTCCGTAACCAAATGAGATGACAAAGGTTTGCAACACGGGAGATGGTTTGGAGTGAAGCAAGGCTTAGAACTGAAGTTTTGCCCAGAGGCACTGACGCTTTTGTAGCAGAGACCTTAATCCATTATTTCAGTGAGAAGATTTCAAAGAAGTGACTGGAGTTGTGAGTGTTTAAAAGCCTTTTGGAAAGCAAAGATCAGGCTGGTCAGATGCAATTACAAATGTGAAAGCTATTCCTTTCTCTAAGCTGCCCCAGGTACCCACATATAACCATGGCTGGAATAAATTCACACACAAGGCTCCAGAGGAGACATTCGTGATAGTGGGAGACTGTCAAAACACAGAGCTGCTGCCTGTATCATTAGTCTGATGAACTGATTAAAAAGACATCTGCAATTAATTAGACTGATGTGCCAGCACTGCAGTGGGGTGTGTTATTTCCAGGTAGTCTGGTTACTGTAAGGTAGAGGATGCAGAGTTTGTACTTAAAATACATAAAAATTGGCATCTGGGGGGATCTATCTCATTTTTACTGGTTCAGGGTATACGCATAGCCAGAATATGATGAATGTTGTTGTTTTGTTGGGGATTCTATTTCAGTTTATCTCAGCTAGTTACACTTCTTTGGTCTCTCACTCTTGAAATATCTCCGTGGGGGCTGCTTAAAAATTCCCCATCAAACCCTTTTTCTAGGGAAAATAGCTTCTTTTTTTGGCGAAGCACCTTCTTTACAAAGAGCATCCTATTGGCATGGTAACCTAGAACATCTTGTTCATAAAAAAGTCCCAACTCTTCCTAACACTGAGACTTTTACAATTGATTTGATGAAAGAGTGGAAATTATCTTTGAGAACAAATCTGAACAGTTGTGCTTTCTGGTGATATAGCCAGGATGTTTTTGTGTTCCATTTGGACAACGGATAAACAGACACACAGTCTTTTCCACATTATTCCTCCTCTCTCTCAGTTACAGAAATATAAGGACTAGGCACTGAGTAAAGTAAAAGTAAAGAGGCGGGAGGGGGTAAGGAGGAAATGGGCACTTTGGGTCCTTAAAGTAGTTTCAGTTTAAGCAGTAGATAAGCTTCCAGCTGCTGGGTTTAACCTTTTCTTTAGGTTAAAAGGAGGGTGCTGTAGGCAGAGGGAGCCACAAAAGTGGCAGTGAAAGGGGTTATCTGTACTGAAACCATCGTCTGATGGTTTTTTGGGTTTTTTTTTTCCCTCCTAATCTGTCTTTCCTCTTTGCAGCATATAATTTACAGTAAAAACACAGGAAGCTGAATGATTTCCTCTGAGGAAAGTACCTGACAAAGAGGTGAAGGAGTGAAATCATCTGTCCCTTTGACTTCATTGCTATGCATGCATCCTCAGTGGTGTCAGGCAGAGACAGTATCATGAAATGAGACACCTTTGAAGTGGCTTTGCCAATGCTGGAGGGACACAAGGCTTGAATCTTTCCCTCTTGCAACCCAAACACAGGAAGTCCTGAAGCTATCAGTTATGTTGCATATTGCACACCAAAAAAAACCAGTGACTAGTGTTCATCCTGTGCACAGCACCTGGGCTTTGGAGGCACCTTTCCATATCCAGAGATGGAAAAGAGTGAGGTTGAGTCTTGGGAGCTGCAATGAGGAGAGCAGGAGCGAGGAGGCAGTTTGCAAGCTCCTGCTCTATGGCATAGCCATAGCTGCTGTTCCAAATCTGCTCTATTCCTCTTCTGAAGCCGAGGTGGGGAAGCAAAATATCAACACAAAGGAATGTGACTTGGTTCTTCTACATTGCAAGACCCCTTTGTAAAGCTCAGCCCAAACACTTGCAGTTTCAGAGGTCCTGAAGAAGGACTTCTATCCTAAGGAAAATTGTCAGCTAAAAGGGCAAAAGTGAGTAACTCATCAGACATCATCAGATACCTCAATGAGACCATGAGTTCCCCATACTTTAAAGGTGACTAAAATGGCAGTGGGTTTTTCAGCATACATGTGTCTTAATGTAGGAGTAGAAGGGATGAAAAACAGACAGATCTACTTGGGTAGAACATCAGCCTCATTTTTAACTGTAATGCAATAACTTCCTCTGCCTTTCTTTTCCAACTCCTACTACTATTAGAAAACCTTCCTTTAAATTGCAGGGGTGTTGAAATGCTTGCATGTGGCTGTATTACAACTCCATCCTCCACTTGGGATGGCATTTCCACTGTAAAATTAAACAGGACTGATTCATTTTGCTGAAGGAGCATGACTGATATGAGCCCGGGTGGAGACTCATTCTCAACCAAGTGGAAATTCCTCACCAAGGTTGCCAGTCAAGTGAAAACCATACAATCATCAGTGTTGATGATTGTAACTCCTAAACTTCTTGGGCTGGAGCCAGGAACAGTTTGTGAGCAACTAAGGATGACCTAGAAAACCAGAGGTGTTCTTACATCATCGTACCATTCAATTTTCTTTCCCTCTCATCTAAACCAGCTTCTTCACCACAGAGAGATCATGTTATTCTCTAGATCGGAGGTCTGATTAAGATGTGCTTTTTCACAGTGTGGCTGTCAGCCTTCCATGAACAAAGATCGTATGTGCAGCTTGTACTGATATTTGCTTGCAGTCTCCTGGGGACAAACCTCACCTTGTTTATCAAGGCAAAGAGATGTTGTACCCACACAATATTTCTAAGATACTCCAGGTTGAGATTTCTTTACATGGTGCTGGGGAAATATCCAGGAAAAGAAGGCATAAAACAAAGACTACAGTCAGGAGGGTTTCTAAGGAGATTTTCTCCAAAGAAAATGCTAAGGCAGTGCAGGGGAATAGGGGATAGCCCCAACTGGAGCATTAAAGCTGCTGAAGGGCTCATGTCTTCTGTATTTTTTAAGAAGAAAAAAGGAAGGAGAAAGGAGAAAGAAGAGGAAGGAAGGAAGAAGGAAAGAGGAAAAAGAAAGCAGGAAGCTTTCAAGGCTGCAAGTTTGGATTCAGGTGTTGAAGACTGAGTCCAAATGGGTATGGGAGCAGCCACTGGATCACCTTATGCAGGATTCCTAGTTTTACATGCTCTTTAACCCCAGTTATGACAACTCCTCTTAAAGCAAAGCAAGTTAAACTTGTGATTTTGAATGAAGTGACATCCTTGTGCAGGAAAGATGGGAAACAGAAAGTGTCTTCCATAACTTCAATCATTACAGCAGTTTGGGCTGCTTATTCACTAATAATGAAGCAAGATGCTCTGGCACTGTGGTTCCATTTAGGCTCTTAATTAATGAACAAAATGGAATAGAAACAGGAGAAGAGGTAATAGAGCTGCACCCAGAGGTGGTGCAGCAGAGGCGGATGCTCGCCTGTGACCAAATTGAGCACACATCAAGGTCTTCCTCTGGTTCAGGCAGAGGGAGGAATTTGGAGCATCTCTCACATCACACTGGAGTGATCCACTTGGTCAGAGTGGCTGCACACTCAAGCCTGGATTCAGAAATAAACATCATTTAGTGCTCCAAATCCTGCAAAAAGCCAGAGGATTTAATAACATAAAAGCCATCAACTTGAGCCTCAGTGCACCAAAACTATCTATCCAGCTGTCTTTTGTCCAAGTGGCTTGAAGCACTCACCTCACTCCAACTTAAGTAAGAAATTCAAGTCTGAGATTTTGATAGGACTGCAGTATGAATAAAGGTTTGCAGGGCTTGGCTCGTGCATTGACAGAAAGAAGGAGAATGGGTACTGTGGCACTAGAGGAGATGTTTTCCATGTACATGTCTCAAAGATACCCCTTATGGATACAGTCCTAACCCCATAAATCCCACTCACTTCCCCAAATATCTTCTTCAGTGCCTTTGAGATCTCAAATCTTGCTGCTTGAACAGTTTGGAAACCCTTCCTCTCCTAAACTGCTTCATCATGTTAAGTATTAACACAAGCACTAAGGTGGCTTCTGGGTTTTTAAGTTGAATAACCAACCAGTCAGCAGTTTGATTGACCCTTGGCAGGCTTATAAATAGGTTTCAAAATTGAGAGTGCTTTTAATCTATTCTAAAAAGTCACAAACAGGAAAGGGAGGAGAGAAAAAACAGAAAGTGAGTATCTCTTACAATGGCTCATGGTGGAGCTGCTTGGTACTGAACCAAGCTTGTCTCAGCTCCCAAGGGTTGGCGTGTGTTACTTCAAGGAGTTGCCAGTTTCTCTTCCGCAGCAGTAATCACAAAAGATACCAATCAGGGCATCTGTCAGTGAGTAATTACAGGAAATAGCATCTTCTGTGCAGTGTGCTTGCATCCTTTCTGGAGCGAGGTACCAAGCTGAGCCCTCCTCCATTAGCCCTCCTTGGTTCTGCCAAGCTAAATGACATCACAGCCAGATAAAGTCACCCTGGTGAAGTTACTGGAATGGGGAAATGATTTCATAAATGTCAATACTTCCTCTGATTGTCTGCAAACAGAGTGTAAGAGCTTTCAAGCTTCCAGTTATACAGATTTAGTGCCACTTCCTAATGACTTGAAAAGCATCTTTAGAGTGGAGCATATTTCTTAATTACAGGATTTTCTGTCTTTTATACTGCCATACACCAAAGAAGGGCTATTAATTACAAAGAATGATTTTTACTATAGTGCTGCAGCTCAGCCCCTTGCCAGAGCTCTGAAAGGTCAAAAACATTTGTGTTCCCTGTGCAAAACAAACAATATTCACTAGTATAACTTCCATTTGGAGGGGTGGTGAGGGAGAAGGAAATTCAAAGTACATGGTATAATATTAATGAAATAAGTTTCTCTTTGACGTGTGTTTTTGCTGTGACCTATTCCTGCTCTTGCAAGCCAAAAGTAAGCTTCTTCTCACAGTGTCCCTGCAAAGTTCCTGCTGTGAGGCCACAGGCTGATGCTTTACTACCTGCAGTTAGTTTTCCTAACAAAGACCACTGCTGCAGGGACACCAATAGCAGCTGAGAAGCTGAGAATGCTGGACATCACTACACAAGACCATGGTGAAGAATGGCAGATGCTGGATACCCATAGGACTTCCAAGTGCTGCCCTACACAGCAGGCACCGACCAAGGCAGACAGACTCCTTGTGCCATCTGCCGGCAGCCCGGCTTATGATGGATAAGGGGAGCAAGCAGGACTGCCAAGAGACGCTGGAATAGCAACTGAATGAACAGAAGACCTCTGATGTTTTACTCATGCTGAAGAGAAACTTCTCCCACTTCCCCAGCATGGCCTTCCCTGTTCCCAGACAGTAAATCCTCTGCACCATCCCTGAACATTTACTCTGTGGGCCTAAAGTCTGCCTAGTGATGAAAGCTGTGCACTGTGCGAGATGGCTCCTGGAGATGCTTTATAAATACCTACAGAAATGAGGCATGAAATGTATCTGCTGAGACTGATTATTAATAAAGCAGTGCGGGTTTTGGTGCTCCTGCCTGCAGCACCTTCTCTGCTTCCATACAGAAACTCCTGTTGTGCTGGGGCTCTCACAGTAAAGCTGGTCACAGAGCACAGCTGAGTCAAAACTATACACAAGGTGTCCCTGGGACATAACCATTCCCAAGGACCATTACTCAGCTAAAGCTCAGAATTGCATTAATGGAAGGATGACAATTAAAATTAATAACAAGAAATAATTAGGAAGAGAGGAGCTAAGGGTGAAGGGAAATTATTTCCTCCCTCTTTCCTTTCATCCTTCATGATATTGATGGGTTTTAGTCATGTTTCCCATGCACACACACCTTTTATCCCGTGTCAAATCAGCATTATCTGACCTTACCTCATTGCTGCCACTTCACAGGAAGTCTTATTTGCAGAGGTGATCACATCTGCTCTCGCTGACAGCATCTTCTTTCCCAGCCACCTCCCAGTGACTGCCAAGGAGGAGGAGGAAACATTTGTTTTGCTTGAAAAGTGCAAGCTTGAAGTAGGGCAGAGAGACTGAGTTAAAACAACAGACCTTTTATTGTCTTCAACTGAAGCGTATGATACAGAGGAACTACACATAGGTTTCATTCATATAAAAAACCAGCCCTTTATTTACACGTGTTTGAAGTTGCCAATGGTACCTAACAACATCTGGATTTTCTTTGTATCCTTGTTAGTTATTCCCGCCTAGATGGAGCAAGCGCTGGTCAGTAATGCTTAAAAAAAAAAACATGAAAGAAGCTTTTGGGCAGGAAAAATAAGAAATATATTCTCTAAGAAGCCAACTCCTTACAGGCATTTCACTGTAACAAACCCAGCAGAATAATTACAACCAATCAGTCACAAAAGGGACAGATTTCAGTAGGAGCACAGCAGCCTCATCACTCAGCCTTCCTTTTATTTACCCATCTAAGTAAATATATCCCGGCCATGCAACTCAACATGTATGACAAAAAGGTAGAAATATATTTAGAAGTAATTGTGCTTTTATTTATAAAAACAAAAAAAAAAATTTACAATCAGACACTGTCCTGCTGTGTTTCCCAAGCATGGTTCTCATCAAAATGACCAAAACTTAGCTTATTATTATCATTATTATTATTACTTTGTCATTATATTAATAATATTAATCTTATGCTTAAGTTTAAAACCATACTGCTTTCCCCTTCCCGCCCCCTCCTTCTCTCTAGTACTTGATATATATATAAACCAGGCTTTCCAATGACCGACATATTTCGATTCTAGCTAATAATAATAATGATAATTAATCATACACATTTCTTTGTGTAAAGTATGGCTGGTTCTAGAACAAGCTACCAATGTACAAAGCTGTTCTCCCTCCCCTCCCCTGGGCCACCCAAGAGATAGTCAGACTGTGGAGGAACATTATCCCAAAGGCTTTCTGAGAAAATAAGAATTAGGAACCCGACAACCCTTGAGATCGTTGTCTTTGGTGTGGAGGATGTTACTGGTGGGCAACTGGAGCTGCTCTGCTGGAAAAGCTGGGATGCTTAAGGCTTATTGTTTGGAATGCTGCCAAAGCCTCTGTTGGGCCAAGGGGCACTGATGCTTTGGTACAAGTACCAGCTCTTCACACCCCACCACCCAGTGATGCTACAGGATCTCCCCACACCTCTCCCCACACCCACACTCAATATCTCTCCCCCCATCACCATGCCCATAGCCCCATTGCCACCTCCAGGGTTTTACGCTCTCTTTCTCCTTCCTTCCAGGTTCCGGAAGCTGGAGGGTCTCAGCTTCATCTCTGCAAACTGGATGGAATATTCGTGGCCCTTCCAGTGGAACCAGTTAACACCCTGCAAAGAAAAAGATAAAGTGTGGGGAGATTATACATCCAGTTCTCCTGTTGTGAGCCTTTACTGCTCTTTTCGGACTGCAGGCTGTTTTGTAACTAACTTGGGAAGAGAAGCACAACAAATTGAATGGGCTTAGGGAAGCACAGGGGCTCTGGCCACTAGCATTCACAACCTGGATGAACAAACCATGTGCTGTCCCTCAGAGCTGTAACTCTTTGTGTGGCTTTCATGGCAGGAAGAACGTTCTGTTTCACGTGTTGAAAACTACAATTGTTCCCTCCATACTTGGGATATTCCCTCGGAAAGTCATACAGAAACATCCCATATTTCACCAGCTGACATTAAATTCCTATTTTGGGAGTAACTGCCCATATCTTTCCCTATGATCCTTGGGTCTAGAGGGTAGGCTTGGTTGGTGCTCTGATGTCCTGCTAGCTGAATCACAAGACATATCCATAACTGCAGTTCCCCTTCTCTTAACGCATATTATGGAAGACTTTAGACACCGAACTCACCTGACTGTGGCTGTTGTCGCCATATCTGCCCATCAGATTGACTCTGTGACAATTCTTGTACCAGAATGCCCCCTTGTATGACAAAGCACAATTGGTGATGGCAGAATCATTGTCCTTATCAAAAGTGGAGAAGGACCTCCCATTATGGTATGTCATGGAGTCACCTGGACGGGGGAGAGGAAAGAAAACAAGGTCAGTGTTTTGCCTACTTTAGATAACATGAGAGTGACAATTCTGCAGCAAATGTTCCTCAATTTATGATGAGTATTTTTATGCAGCTCAATTTCTGCACTTCTTGCTGAGAGGTGGATTTTGGCTCTGTGCTGAAGGCAGTGAGGACCAAAGAGACCTCCAGAAGGACTAAATTCACAAAAGCAAAGAAGTCTCCTCACTTAACTGGTTCATTCAGTAAAACTACACATCTTTTTTACCTGGAAACACAGCCAGAGAGCTGTATGCCTACCACTGACTTCCCACTCCCAAGGTCTGAGTATCTATTTAGAGATGGGTGCTATAGGAACAGCTTTCAGTGTATGCCTGGAGCAGAGCTCTCATCCATACCTTAGTATCTGATTTGCTCTATCAATGAATATTGGACCTAAAAGGTCAGGAAGAGGAAGTAGTGAAACTGAATCCTACTAGATGTAAGAGCTACTACTGCTCTGCACCAATGTGCCTCAAATAGACATTAATCTACTACTGCTGCATATCCTTTGTCTGTATCCCTATAGACTGTGCATAACGTCTGTGTGATGGTCACAGGGCAGAGTCCATGCACACATAACTCTGTGGAGTTTTATGCCCCTAGCAGTATGGAATTATCTTCTATTAATACATTCTGTGAAGCTGAATTTATCTCTTAATACTTTGAAGCCCTGATAAGGGCTGCAGGGCTTGCCTCAGCATGATGACAAAGGCATACAATTTGACTACAGATCACGTTATACCAGGACTTTTCTGCACATTCCACTGACAAGACAGGAGGCTGTGCCAAGCTATTATTAGCTGTATAAATGACAGTCAAGTATTGACCAAATGAGATAGATGGCTGTTTAATATAGTAGTTTATATTCTGCCACAAGCATGCCATAAAATATGCCACCTAAATGACTGGAGGATTTAAAATGGAAACATAAAATACAATGATATGTTCCTATTTTCAAGCACCTAACATACATAAAGTACCTGCTGTAATGCTGATCTGCAACATTTGGTTATCTTGAGGCAAGTGGGAGGAAATTGCAAATCAGAAGGCAAAAATACTCCCCTCACCTGCTGTGCCGCTGTAGCCATCCACTCTTAGGCGGTATCTGGTCTTGGAGTCTCCAATGCTGAACCTGTCGTAGACAGCATAAGCTGTCTCACCTTTGTCCTGCAGATCCACACGGAGCTCATACTGACCCTGAGAAGTGATTTTGTGGAGGTTCTCCAGACCTGTAAAAGAACAATTCATTTGTCTCCCCATGTTTACTTCTGCACTGTCATGTTATCCCATAAAACGGTTTTACTGGTCTGCTATACCCGAGTATAAACACTAATGAGGGAAAAGGTATGTTTGTGTCGTGGTTTGCTGTAGGGTAATGCCAGCACAAAACCAAACAGGTAAAAGCAGGCTGGCTGATCACAGTAGCAGGTAGCCCCTTTGGGAACAGCAAAGTTGTGCTGTGTGGTCATTACTGACGTTCATTTACAACCTCAAACAATGTAGCACAAGCTTTGAGACATTGCTTTTTTAATGCTGTTTTCCCTACTTTGCTTCTTTGAGTTGCATGTTTTTGCTGCTGGGGTGTCCTAGGAGTACCGGAAGAAGCAGGTTTGCAGTTGCTTCTCAGCTCAGCTTCTGACTTCTTATAGAAAGCACCAGTGAGCGCTGATTTGGTATGCGTGGTGAGCCAAGAAGCATGACATCTATGAGCTGTGACTAGAGGGACTGGCATGGACAATTTAACTCCCCCTCAGAGTATGCTCTCCCTAACCTCCTTTGCCAGACTTTTGCCAACTAAATGGAGGGTTCAAAGTGGCTTCTAGTCTTTTGGGCTGTGCTCATGTTTTCTTTGTAAAAAAGACAAATTCTTGCCACTTACCTATCCAGAATTCATCCTTAGGATCTCCAAAACCAGCCACGTAAGTCTTCCAGTTCCTGTAGAAATCTTCCTTTCCATTTTGACGCCTCAGGAACACCTACAACCACCACATGCAAGAAGTGTTATGGACATGCTGCCTTTGACAGAAAGGGGCTAGCAATGTGGCTTTTACAAATGCAGAACTTGGCATTGCTGCTCCCCTGACTTTATCAGCCAAAGCAGCAGTCTCACTGCAACTGCTGAATGGTATCAAGACTGCTTTGCTTTTTAAAGACTCTAGTTTCTCTGTTGGATTCCCAGGCTTCATCTTATGGCCTTTCTGCTTTTTTAACAGCCCATTGCAACTCTACATCTCTCAGCCAAGGCTTTCTACATGCCCTAGTCCCCTAGCCATACATTTCTCCAGCTCCTTCTTCCTTTCTGTTCCTCAGGTCCCTCTGGCACGTTCAGATTTGAGGTTGTCAGTACAGACAGCTGGCACTTTTATTTCCATTCATTTGCTGGCTGGGTGGGTTGTGTTCCTTGTATAGTTGGCCATCACACCACATGGCTGCTGAAGAAATATTACTCTGGCCTGTGCTTTAACTTCCTCCACTGCTTCCCTCATTCAAATAGAGTCAGTCCATCCTTCTCTCAGCTAATTAGCTCTTTAGAAGGCATGTATCTGATCTAAGCTGGTCATTTCAGCACCACTTATAGCCAATGGAGAGGGATCAGTGCTTTTCCTAGTACTGAAATCACTGATGTGTCTCATCCTGTGAAGATACCTCTCTTTCCTCCAACTACAGAAACATCTGGTAACCTTGTTCTAGGCACTTGTGTCCTACCCAAGATTAAATTCCCCAAATTCATAGACGAGTCAGCCCTACTCTGACATCAGAGCACTATGAGAGATCCCACAGATGAGCAGGTATGGGATCTGCTAGCCATGCTCTTAGCACAGGCAGATGCTTGTAAAGGTGGTGTGGGCCCTCTCTCTGTTACTCACAATCCATCCACCACCGTCCTCGCCCATGTCACAGAAGACTTGCAGAGGCTGAGCCTTGTCCCCATTCAGGTAAATTGTGTAGAGCCCAGAGGTGGTTTCTCCATTCAGGAGAGCCTGGGAGCAGTCTTTAGGGTAAGGATAGAGAAGACCAGCTGCAACACACAGAAAGAGAGAAAGCAGTGCTTAGGAAATCAGCAGTTACAAGGAACTTGCTGAATACAGATGACTCATGAAAATCTGTTGCAGGTCAATGGCACAGCCAGGTACAGAGACCAGGAATTGGCTTGCAATTCCCCTCCTACATCCAAAAGATTCACAGTCAACAGCAGATGATGCAAATTTTTCTTTTGAATATGCTTTTGCACATCTGCCTACACTTCTGGAAGTGCTGTGAATGCAGACAACTTCTTCTGCCATGATGGGAGTGCATCCTCCAGCTAAGTATTTAAACGGCATGAACAACTTTCAGATAAATCCAAATCTACCAACATCTCATTATATGACAGAAATGGGAAGGGAAAAAAAAAACCACAGGACTACAACTTAAAAGAAACTGCAAATATTTTGCTAGCAAGTACAATATTAAATGTTATAAATTGAGGCTTTTAAAAATGAAAGCAAACAATGACCGTTGAAAGTACAGGGAAATGTTGTTAAGCATTTCTTTTTGACAACACTATAGTGGGGCCATTGCAGTCAGAACAATTTCAACCCCAAAAAAGCTTTTCTTCTTTTCTTTTTAAGTTCACTTAGGCCATTAACTATTTCAGCCAGTGGCCTAATTAAGGGATGTTCTAGCTGTATCCACAGTAGAGTGTTTGACTGCGGCTGCTCACAGAGTGGCTGTTGATCCTTTTTCAGTGTGATTCACAACCCTGGCTGTGTCTCAGCTACAGAGAATTTGCATCAGCTTTGGGATTCAGAGAAAAACATCCCTCTGCAGGGAGCTATTTCAGTGTTTCCTCTCACTAAATAGCACACAAACGTATGTTGAGATTTAAGGCCGGGCTTAAATATCTGCCTGACTGAGGCTGCCTTTGCACGCATATGGGTGAAGCCACCCCATTCAGTCCTGCTTGCAGTCAATTTGCTAAATATCACGTAAATAAACCCGTATTCCATTCTTCTCTTATTTCTGGATGTGGATTGTCACCTATTGGTGGAGTTCATCCTGCTCCAACAAGAGAGTGATTGTGAGCAAACTTGGAGCTGTGTGATCCTTATTAGCACTTCTGTGCACCCTTGGGATGAAGCTGGTACAAGCAGCAGAAGGGAGAATGGACACAGCAGAAGGTCCTTCCTGAAAGGCTGCAAACTGTGAATAGTGTGACTAATGACAGGCAAGGTTTCACAGTTAATACTGATCAATCTCTTTTTGAAAGTCAGCTGTAAAGTGACCTTCAGAGAACCCAATCTATTCTTGCATTCAGCTCACTGCAGAGCTGTCCTGCCAGAGCTGGAACAGATATGCCACGTGGCTTTGTGAAAACTGATCTTGGAAAAAGGAGAAAAAAAAATCTGCCCTAAAATTCATCTCCTTGGACTGAACTGATCTCTGTGTGTCTGTGTGTGTGTCTTGCTTCATTTTAGCTCAAAACACTGATATTTTAACAGCTTGCTATGCATCAATACAGAGGCAAATCAGGGCATCAGTTTGGATTTCAGAGTAATGTTCCTTTTGATATTTTACACAGAATGTTTCCTCAGAGAGAGAACAACAGAGGCGATGTGGATGGATGTAAAGAATATCATCCTGCCCATCTGGGGAAAGCAGATGACAGCTTGGGGGGAACAGGGACTTTTGCACCAACACTATAAGCAAATGAAGTGCATACTGACAATTGGATTGAAAATCTTCTATGAGATCTATGTCTCCTCATTGCAGAGCTCAGCTTATGCGTTATTTCTACTGTGCATATGTTCTAATATCCTTACTTGTGGTGAAAATTATCTGGATCGTTTTGCTCTTCAGGGGTCCTTTCAGTGCCTGGAGTCTCACTGTGTACTGGGTAGATGGGCTTAGCTCTGTCAGGCTATAGGAAGTAGTCTCAGGGTTTAGGATGACTTCCTGTGGGGAGGAGAAACAAAGCAGGAAAACCTCAGTGGGAAAACCATAATGACTGGTAGTGTCATATATTTTAGTCTGTCACATTATCTTTTGTGGTAATTATTTAGGGCCATTTTAACCATCTAAATTATTTATTACAGAAGTTCTATTTCTCTAAGATTTGTATTAAGCTCAAGTTTTTCAGTAGTTGAGTTGAAATAAATATTTACCATCAGAATGTGTAAGCTCTGTGGTTTAAAAGCAAGTTAGCATAAATGTCTGCATGCCTTGAACTGCACATTGTATAGATGTCTGTGAAACTCATAAAAAATAGAGAAGAACCACCCTTTACAACAAAGAAATATAATGCTCCAGTCTTTGAATGGCTGTTTTTTTCTGTAGCCTTAAAAGACTTTAAGTCTGTTTGAGGAATTTGCATTCTTGACTATCAGAACCCTTCTTTATGTACCAGGCTGGCCATCCAAACTTGTCTGTCAATTTTGCTGGGATTCACCTCGTTTCTATTTAAGCATCTACGGTAATCTACTTATATACGAACATAATACAATTAGTGGAGAGCAAAAGGCACTTTCAAAGGTGATTCATCCTGCCTTAAGAGATCTCACTTGCACAGGAATGGATTTGCCTGAGTTAGAGAGAGGAATCACATTCCTTGGGGGGTATGAGTTTATTCCATGATACTGGTTTGGAATGAGGCAAAATGGTTGATTGTGCTTTTATCTGTATCATGGAGAGATAGCTGTCAAAACTCAGGCTGCAATTGAGCTGTTTCAGGATATAATAGAGGAAAGTACTTAAGCAGGTTTTAAATACTTTTGTGTTCAAGCTAGCATTGAAACAGATGCTTAGCATTTTACCATATTTAACTTAAGGCACATGATGATGTTCTATTGCTGGACACATCAGAGCAGCCTTACTGCCCTGTTTTGAAGCACAGCTGTCCTGGTTTGGTTACAAATCCTGTACCTTGACTCTGCCATCAATGGACTCGTAGATCAGGAGATAACCAGTGACAGGAGCGCGTGGAGGCCTCCAAGTTATCACAGCTGTTTCTGACTGGACCTCAGAAGTACTTAAATCCCTTGGAGCATCCAGTCCTGAAGGAGAGAACAGATCAATTACAATCACATCTATGTGGAGTTTAGTACACAGGCTATCTTATGGGCAGTATATTGAAACAGGTCGGGAAAGAAAACTTTTTCCCCACAGAAATTTAAAGTTGAGAAAATACTTCAACCTAAATTTTGTGACAAAAAAAGTAATTTCCCCATTGAAAGTATTAAAGTAAAGGTATTTACTTTATCCAAGTTAAAATATTGGCTTGTCTCAGGTGCTTCAGTTTGTAAGCAGCTGCGCTGAAATGTCTTTCAAAACGATATTGTGCCTTTTATTATTTCCTACAAGACAGATCGATATTTACATATTCCCAGGGAAAAACTCTAGTTCTGATGGTGCCTTTTTTGAATAGGAAAACTTTTTGCACTTGGTCAGACTACAGCTTCCCTTCTCCACTGTAACTGTAGCCCTGAATTTGTATGGCTTAGCTCTTGGCTCTCTAGTTAACACCCTGCAACCAGTCAAGAAAACGAGAAATATCTATGATTTCATTGATGCTCATGGAAAGCCACAGTATGAAACCAGATGGATATCTTCAGCATTGGTACCCCAACATCTGGACCCCCAAAGACTGTAGAATTAGTGACAGAAATCCGCCCTCTGGATCACACTGGCCTTCCACCAGAGGAAAGCTGCTGAAAATCCTATCAAAATCCACGTTTCCAACAAAAAAAAGGCACAATGTGCTGGTTGACTTTCAGGTATTTGAGGAATGTTAACCCCAGCAGGACGAGAAGAGATGGGAGGTCTCCCTGCAATGACGTGGGACACAGCACCTGTAGTGAACTGGGTGGAGAGGGTCTCACTCTTCTGTGTGTCCTTCAGCGCATGGACACTCAGTGTATACTCAGTTGCAGGTTGAAGGCCCTTTAGGTCATACTCCACAGTGTTTCCTGATACCATCTGAGTAACTTCTGGTTCTAAGAAAAGGATGCAAAAGAGAAGAGATCCCAGCATTGCTTACTCATGTCATGATGTACTCAACCTCCTGCTCCACTCTGATATTTTTCTTACTAGCTGCAAGCAAGGTCAAAACTGTAAAAGCCCAGAGAGCACCTCTCTGGTCATATCTATACTGAACATGAATTAACACTGGAGTCCTTTATCTAAAAGTATTAGCACTCTCTAGTGTTCATATGAACAATAACACCGGCTTTTCGTTCCAAGATTCACTTATCTCTGTTCATGCCTGAATTGGGGATGTTTAACTAATAGCATCATTATTAAACTGCTTCAAGCAAGGAAGCATCTCCTTCAAGTAACACCCCCTGCCATCTTCCAGGTGTCACACTGCTGCACTCATTTCCGAGAAGGTCTCAAGATTGTAATGCTGCCCGCTCCCTGACCCATCACTAACTCTTCTTACCATCCTCAGAAGCATAGGAGACAATGTAATTATCCACAGCAGCAATTGCTGGCTGCCAGGTTGCCAGAGCCTCAGAGTCTGTGATGTTCACCACTATTAGGCCTGATGGGCTGTCCAGAGCTGCAAGAAAGAGAATAACAGATTCAGGGAATTTGACAAACACTTTTCAGCTCTGTGCAATGCTCTGTTGAAAATATATGGTACAAAATGTACAAACAGTGCTATTTGAGTAGCTTTTATGACCCCCTTCAGGATAGTGGAGCTCCACAGAAAAGACTTCAGTGCCTATGAAGAGACATCATATGCTTCTACTGGAAAGGAGGGTCAACGTGTAAAAAGATTCAGCACTGGGAACAGACATCACTATGTTCTCAGATCAGTCTTGACATCACCAATCTTAATGGCTCTGTCAGAGGTGACATTATTTCAGCACCCTCCAATCTGACTGAATTTTAGAGCAAACTCAGGAGACAGAGCTGGGAAAAATAACTAAAGTGGCAACTGACAGGCACTGTTACCTTCCACCAGCTTGCCTTGCTTGTTTAAAAATAAACCAGTCAACTAGCAACCATCCATAATCTCCACACATCCTGCCTTGCTTCCTCATGGGACTCATTTTGCACACAGGTTTACGTTTTTCCTGAGTTGGGATGAATACCTGCCTCCAGTATACCTGGAATGGGCTATAAATATCATGATATCAGGGACTGTATGGTTATGATAAGGGGTGATGGTTTAAACAGAGGAAGTTCAGGAGAGATATAAGGAAGAGGTTCTTTACTGTGAGGGTGGTGAGGCACTGGAACAGATTGCCCAAAAGAAGTGATAAATGCTCCATTCCTGGCAGTGTTCAAGGCCAGTGTGAATGGAGTCTTGGGTGACATGGTCTAGTGTGAGGCATCCCTGCCTATGGCAGGGGCTTGGAACTTAAGGATCTTAATGTTCTTTCAATCTCAAACCATTTTATGATTCTATATTATCCAATACTCAGCATCTTGTTCCTTGCCTTAGTTCTGTGTGTACCTACTATCCCCCAGAAAAAGAGAATGAATGAGAAGCAGGATGAGATCAGCAGGAGCATGGTGGACCCACATTTCCTGCAGGGGTATTTAAAGCTGCATTGTCATAAAACTATGACAAAGACTGGTTTTGTGCTTCGAACAGTTTGGAACATGGGAGGTGTGGAGTTTGAGTGCATAACGAGACTGATCTGAACTGCTCAGCTGAGCTGGCCCTTTGCTACCTCATCTGTAAAATGGTGTTAATTAAACTGTTTCTTTTTTTCTGACGTATTAGGACTGTAACTATGTGAATAGTCTCTGTCCCACTGCAAATTGATTCAGCCATTTGCAAATGGGAGCCTGACCAAACTTACCAGTTCTGGACTCAAAGAAAGACTGGCCACAAATCTTCCTACAGTTTGTGTGAACAGCAAAAATGGGATCTCAGTGGGTCTACAGCCCCAGTTGATGAGTCTTTCCTACAGCACAGACAATGCATTTGAAAACCTCCCATTTCCACTTTATGTATTACCTGTTTTCAAAGTGCCAGAGATGGGCTCACTCTCTTCAAAGCCTTTCACAGAGATGATACTAACATTGTAGTCTACACCTGGGACTAACTTCACCAACTTGGTCCTTGTCTTGCCTCCATCAACTGTAACAACATTTGGAGTACCTAGGAGGAAGCCAAATGCCAAGGCATTAGTGACACAATACTCCAGTAAATGCTAGAAGGATGTATTCCAAGTTAAAGACATTATGACCACCATGGATGTGTTTGTGCAGGAGGAGGTGTATTTTCTCCAGTTAGTTACAATCACCAATGTCAAAGCACAGCCTCAGGAGAAAATATTGCTGCCATGACACCTACCTCTAAGACACTGGTTTGATCCATTCCTGGTGTATGCCAAGAGTAAGAAAAAATCATAATTTCTGCTCAGAAAAATCTCATTTTACAAATGAGATGTAAGGTGAAAACACAGCACTTTGTACATGAAAGTTCTTACACCTGTGAGGACAGGACGTGCAGTTTAGATCTGCTTTGTTTCTAGCAAGGGCTGGAAATTTCTTCTTCACCCATCTCATTTCAAACCAAGATATAGAATATGTTATTTTAAGAGGTGCTGCATATGTGGGTGAGAACACAATGTGTATTTGTTTCGTATTCTCAGTTTATTCCAGAATGGCACTTAGACAAGTGCCTATCTTTATGTCTGTGGATAGCAAACTTTGTGGTGGTATCGCTATATATTTAAAGTTACATGAGTGCTTACATAATGCATTGTCTAAAGGCCTATGTGTTTTTTTATCTGAGGCAACAGCAAATCTTTTATGGTCCTGATGTCTGCAGTGTTTGCCCCTTAGTTATTTCCTTTCAGCGATGTCCCTAAGTTATGCTAAGGGTCTATTTAAGTACACGAAGTTTTTTGAGCTGAACACTAAAACACCAATATAATGGCTGGAATGAAACAACATTGGGGAGTAGTAAGAAAAATAACTTCCTTGGAAAACTATTATAGGCATGGACCATGATTATTATTTCCAAGCGCCATCTTTTCAGATATGCTTAGCTCATAAAGTGCATGCAAAATAATGAGATAATTTGGAAATAAAGCATTACTTAGGAGGCTTGGCAGGAATAGAGTTTTTTAAGTGTGGCTCTAGTAGGGGTACAACCACCCAACATCTAGCTCAGAGCAGACTTACAAGTCTTGCCCATGGGATGTGGGACTATGTTCACACAGAAGTTGACTACTGGGACCGTGCATGCATACCCATGGTCCTAGTCAGCAGGTTGAAGAAAAAAGGGATTTAAGATCATCTGGAGCTTCTCTGAGAGATATCAACAGAAGAAACCTTTTCTGCTCCCCCTTTACCACTTCCTTCTCTGTCCCTTCTCCCAGTTCTCACCTCCTGTGACAGGGACATAGGAGATACGGTAGCTCTCCACACGGGTGCGAGGGGGTGTCCAGCTGACTGTAGCAGAGTTTTCCGTGATGTCAGAGAAAAAAATTCCCTTGGGAGATCCAATAACTGTCAATGGAGAAGAGAGAAAAAACACACCACATAGAAAGAAAAGTTAAATCATTTTCTTATCAGTCCTTAGTGCTGGAGCACTGATTTGTCTTAGCCCTCTATCCCAAGAGCTGATACTATCAATATTCTGCCCTGAACAACACTAATGCAGGGAGTACCAAAGAGCTAATGGTTTTATCACACACTGACAGCAACCATCCATGTGGTCTAAGTTCTCCTTTTTCTGTAATGTTACAGTAGTGCATAGATTAAATATACCCCAGACATATGCCTACATATCATGTACATAAGAAGTAACAGAGATTTCAGTGCAATAGAAAAGTATGAAAGAATACTTACAAGAATGCCATTCTACTACCCAGGAGTCATTGTACTAATGTTTTTTCCACCCCAGTTTCCTTGAATGATTTTTAGACATTCCATGATGTCTCAGAGCCCTATATGTGACACACAGCCATGGAAACCCTTAGCAGTGGAGAGATTTCTCTGCTTGAGCATAAAGTTTCTACTACATGATGCCTAAAAAAGACCAGGACTCAGGTGCAGCAGTTCATCAAGGGTCCATTCTCTCCAGCACTGACTGGCTGTAGTTTCTGTTGGCTTCAAATTAGAAGTGATCAAATTTTCTTCTTGGAATCTCTATCTGGTACCATGATCTTCTTAGGTGCATTCAAGCACTTCTGTCCAGAGGACATCCAAGTACAACCATCATGAGGACGGCACTTTGTGGTTCCACTGCAGCTCTTTGTCATACAACACAGACTCTGCCTGTATAAACCTGAGCACTATATTGCCCATCCAAATTAGATCATCAAGCTGGGTAAACAAAGCCTGAGTTTTGACAAAATGACCAACCTTATTATGCAAACCAACACTTAATGTGAAACATCCCAGTTTAAGGCTTAATTCAGCTACTATAAAACAAGCATGGAAAGGGCTTCTGGAAGGACATGGTAAAGAGCCCTGCCACTTCAAAGCTGAGCATCTCACTTCCAATCTGCTCTTTTGACTGTAACCAAAACAACCCTGACAGTTGTGAAAAAAATTAAACAGCCCACACACAGTAGGCCATTAAGCACAGAGGGGATATCGAGCCACATTAAGAGCAGTGGAGACAGGTTGAGGGCAGGGGCAGGGGATAAGAGTGACTGGGCTTGAAA
This sequence comes from Forpus xanthops, assembly GCA_032466535.1. Lineage (NCBI taxonomy): Eukaryota > Metazoa > Chordata > Aves > Psittaciformes > Psittacidae > Forpus > Forpus xanthops. Next base: position 20,178 of record JASSUY010033062.1, read on the forward strand.
TAGCTTGGAAAGAACGTGTCTGTGGGCAAGAAGTCAAAAAGCTGTTTGTTCCATGTGTCCCCAAAGCTGTAGCAGCAAGGCACTAAATCAAGTGAAAGGCAAGGAAAGAAAAACAACAGAGCTCCCAAGAGAAATGTGAACTATTCATCTGGAGGTCATGAGACATGTTGAGTTTGAGGGGTTAGCTCTCATGGGAAAGCCAGAAAAAGGAAAGAACTAAAGATAACTAAGAAAGTAGGGTGGGGTTGGTAAAAGTACACAGTGCATGAAATTGCTACTGATTTAGGTACAGTCTGAAGGAAACAGAGGAGCATAAAGAGAAACCGGGAAAGAGAGAAGTGAATATCGCGTTGATTTTGCTTCACATTGTAGGTGCACTTTGTGATTGGTGAAAAGTACTAGTGATGACTCTGGAGACAGAAGAGATGAATCAGGACTCGATTTTCATAGACATGGCAAATTCCAGCTTTTCCCAGAAAATAAAGCACCCAACCCATCCCACTTGGATTCTGCTGTGCACACTTCCTTGGGCTTAATGCTCGTTTTCTGTAGCAGGTAAACTGTAGTAAGAAAACAGTAGTAAGAAAAGCCTTGACTATTTGAGAGCTCCACATCCCCAGGTGCCACAACTGCAGGTACTTTCCTGGATGCAAACCTGGCAAAGGAAGTACAGCAGGCAGTGATAACAAGCATCAGCCCTGGCATGAGTCCCGGAGATGTACGAGTGGTACCTTTGAGCACAAGGAAATCAAAAAGCAGCAAATGAAACCATCTTCTGGAAGTACCTGAAAGCCAGAATTAAGCAGGCATAAAAATGGCCAGTGTGCTTCTGTCTTGTCACTGACAAAACCCCAGTTCATCTGTTGGGTAGATACAGGTAATGGTCATTTTCCTCCAGTGTCTTTCCCCATGAGCTGTATAAGAGACAGAACACTTCCTCATGAGGTTGCTGAAGCACCCGTGAAATCTGAGTAGCTGCTATTCTTTGGGGATTTTTTTCCAGGAGCTTGTTCTTTCATTGATAGCAGGCTATAGGAGTATGCTCTTCTCCTAGGCAACAGGAAGCATCAGGTGACTTTTATCATGTATAAAGAGCATGTGAAGTATTTGGTGAACCTCTCAGCTGAAAAATGCTTCATGATGTGGCAGAACACCATAAGAAGAAGAGGAAAGCAGCAGCATAAGACTCACATTTCCTACCAAGGACATGAAGCCACACATATCCTGGTTGTGGCCCCCAGCAAGGGCTGAACTGCATCTTAACAAACATTATACAAATGAATTTCCAAATGACACCGACTGTCCCTCTGAAAGCAGCAGCTGACAAACTCCCTTACTCCAGCTTGGTTAGACTATGCAAATCTGCATGATGCTGCCTTGCACTACAGTGCTTTTATAATTAATAATTTCTATCACAGCAAAAGTGATGAGGGTAAAATAACAGATAAATGCAGAGCAGGGTACCGTCATCACCCCAAAGAAGGTAACCTTTTAACAATGTGATTACCAGGATCTGGAGGAAAACTGCTGCTCACTTGTATGTGTATTCACATAGAAGTAAACAATGGAGGAAGAACTACTCGTGATGGGTGTGAGAAGATACCTTACACCTGATCACTGAAGACAACATCTGCATGTGCAAGGGCACATGCCCAGGTGGGGAAAAAGGGAGAAGCTGGGAGTGGTAAGTACAGAGAAGGATTTTCAATGTACATTCTTCTGCCTTCATTTCCAGGTAGTGCTTGATTTAGGTTTGCTGCTCTGTTTGATAGCTTTGTTCCAACTGTTATTTTACTATCATCTCCTCTACTAAACCTAAAGACTTTCTAGCAAATTTATTCCTTGTAACTTGTACACAGGCCAGAATAAAGCAAGGCTGAATATAAGCCTGTGTGAGCTATACCTTTCAGAGACAGAAATATTTCTTTGCCACCGGACTGGACATGCTATAAATACACGTTTGTGTAATAATCCACTCCTATGAACACAAATTACTCAGATGCCTCGGTGGCCCAGCTTCCCAATGTGGTGTAACCTGCAGTTCATGTTATTTAGCTGGATTTTTGTGGCTCCGGCTCTATTACCAATTATCCACAGGCTATTTATATCTGACAAACATCTTCTGGGCTACTGGTTTCAGTAGGTGACATGCGCTAAATCTCCCTGAAAGAAGTGAAGAATGTAGTCATGAGGAAAATGGGAACTCTTCATGGTTTACTATAAATATTCTGGAAGTCAGTGAAAATGGGGACATATTGCTAACAAGTGAAGCTGACTTTAAACATCCCTCTCTATTATGAAACAACCCACATGAGCCTGGAGAGTGGTGGCTTGTGATGGATGCATGCTCTGCTTCATGTAAATGTCTGGCTGAGGGTAAACATACCCTTGTTTATTCAAGGGATGTGATGGCAATCAGTCGAGCTGGTCAGAAATGCACTTTTCCATGCTAACGACTGGCACCACAGACATCAGGGTGAATCATGAGACCATGGTGTTTCAGGAAAAGTCATTCAGTGCTGAGTTACTCTTGTCTGGAGTGCACTGCTGCAACTGGGGAAATGTCTCTTTTATGCATTTTGCTTGGCTTCCTCACACACCGAACTCACCTGGTCCCTTCTCGTTCCCCTCATTAAATTGACTTGAAATTACTGTGTTTTCATAGCAGATGAACATTTTTGAGAGAGTGAATGTGGGTCATTGCTTCATTTGCTTTGGATTTATATGTTTCCAAATGAAACCATGATTTTTGTGGGGAAAAAAAAAAAAAGGAAAAGCTTCATTCAAAAGTACCAAATGAAATGCTTCAAAGTACGAACTTTTTCTTTGTTTAAATTAAGCTAAAGAATTCAACCTAAGCCTCAAGAGCTTTTCACTCCCCTAGTATCTGCATGTATTCATAGAAAAATAAAGGAAGAAGAAAACACTCCCATTACAAAAGCAAAAATGTCCTTCTCCCTGACACTGAGAATATGAAGCTCTGTTCTGGTGGAGGCTATTCAGGAACACAAATAGGCTTAGGCCAACTTCAAACAGAAGCCATTTACAATTATATTTACAATGTTTCTTCATTCCCATCAGGGTTTCTGATGCACAAGAAGGAGAATATATGGCAGTTTCTGCTGAGGGAGTTCAAATCTTTGATTCTGCAAGAAACTCAAGTCGATTTTGGATTGTCAAGCACATTTTGCTCCTGGTAAGATCTGTCTAAATTAATGGTGCTTAGTCCTTTGCTGATCAAGCGATAAATAAACTTCTCAATAGCTCTGGTATATTCACTTTGTCATACCTCTTTTCTAAGGAGGTAAAGTGTTGTGCAATGCCGGTATTGTAATTAGTATCAGAAATCACAGAAAAAGGCTGATACAGAGACAATATTTCTGTCCCTCAGAGCCTGTGCTTTAATTGCTATAATCTGACACCTAATTCCAGATCATAAAAGTAATTAAATCAAACCATATTAAAAAGTAATTAAATCAAACCATATTAAATTGACAGTGATGAAACTAAGGAATCTGAGATGACAGGCTATAAGTAACTACACCACATCAAACCAGGAGCTTGGAAAAAGGACATGCAGGAGACAGTTTGTAACAGTTCAAGCAGGCTATGAAAAGGAGAAATGCTGAAAAAAAACCAGGCATGAACATGTTATGGTTTTCCTACTGCAAAGACAATACCTGTGGTTGCTACTGCATTTATGGGTTGGGAACGTCGTCCACTGCTAAATCCATAGAGCTCAATCTCATATTCAGTACCCTCTTTCAGCCCTGTTATATCCTGGGTGCGCTCATGGCCTGGTACTATTAGTTCCAATGGATCAGATTTCCTTTTGGTATCCCTGATTTTGAGAACAAAACTGGTGAAAACCCCATCATCTGCAGTCCAGGACAGACGGAAGCCATCTGGAGTAGCATCTGAAACCAGAAGGTTGTCGACCTCGGGTTCTGCTTCTAAAAAAGGAGAAGATAACAGTAGGGACAATAAATGACTTTTTAATCAGTTCATTAGAGACCTCTTTAAGGTCTGGCTGTAGCACACTGCAAGAATCCAACCACAGTTCAAACAAAGGGAAACAATCTGCCAGCTATTGAAAAAAAAAAACCAAGTAAAAAGACTGTTAGCATTACACACATACTGGAGAAGATACATGTGAGTGTGTGCAGGCTCATTCAAACTTCCACTTTAACAACAAATCCACTGCACGGACATACACCATTTGCCTCTGACATGCAAAGTTACACATGCTAATAGTAAGTTTCAGGTGCATTTCTCCCTTGCTACCTCTGTGAAACCTTCATGTATAATAAACCCAAGTTCTTGCTATAGAAGGCATGCCTGAATATTCTCCAGTCTCTCTCTGTTAGGAGGACAATACAGAAGCCACTTCAAAGAGCCTTTTACTTCATGCAAAACCCTTATTATCATGCACTTCTGGCCTCTGTGATGCTTCAGATCAGATGAAACCTTTGCTTCAATATTAAACAAATGCTGAAGCAGCAAGGGAAATAATGAAAACTCATATCCCCTAAATCACACACTTAAATCCAAATGTGAGACTGTTTTTGATGGAAGAACCCATTCAAGAGGATCTCAGGAGCTCTAAGTTATTTATTACCTGCAAAATACCTTTAGCACAGTATGGTCAAGCATCATTACCTAGAGAAATGCTACTGGAGTGGTTACTGTCTTACAACATCTCCAAAGCACTTCTTTCTTCCACAGAAGAACCTCCAATGAGGTAACCCCCAGCTTTACTACTGCATAGACAGTGTCATGCAGATGAAACTGGACGGTTATGGGGCTAAAGAACAGGTCTGCAATGATTGTTCAGGAAAGCTCAAATGCTTCTGGAAAATAGCAGCTACAATGAGGGTGAACACATGAGCTTCTGGAGAGAGATGCCAGCCAACTTTACAGGTGGCACTGATCACACTCGATGGCCTTTGGATGGAACTCACACAGAAAGTGATAGGAAGAAGGCTATGGGCAAGAAATCCATGACTCTTTCTGAAGGTCCTGATGGTTGCAAGTTGGAGAATGCTAATGTGCACAGCAACTATCAATAAGACGAGCTCCCACATGCAGCCCTTTTTCTTTAAAGACTTCAGTTAGAAGAACCTGCATGACCACACCAGAAACTTTCACCCCTCAGCCCATGTCATGCTCCTCTACAGGATCCCTCATAAAGGGAAAAAGGAAACATCAAGTTAAAAGGAACAGAATTTCATTGGGGAACCTATCAATCACAAGGAGTTATGTGTAGCCATGATGCAGAAAAGGATGCAAAAGCCAAGGTTTGCTTTGCAAATGGATTGCATGAGCCATCTTCCATGTGAGAAGAAAAGCAAGAAAAAGAGGGTGGAAGAGAACAATTTGTTTACATTAAAATACCTGTAACAGCCACAGTGCTTAGGGGCTTTGTTTGGTGCCCCTTGGCAAAACCATAAAGCATAACCTCATAGCCAATGCCAGTTATAAGGCCTTTAAGCTTCAGTTGCCGCTGGGCTCCCGTAAGGAGGAACTCCTGTGGGTCCAGCAGCTTGCCAGAATCCACCACGACTACTAGAAAGTTGTCAAAGGCATTCTCCGATGCCATCCACGACACTGTGAACCCGTAAGGGTTAATATCAGAAACAGTTAGGTTTTCCACTTGGGGCATGGCCTCTGAAAAAAGGGAAGGTGCAAAAACACACACAAAAAAGAAGCAAAAAATATTGCAAATTAGAAAGTGTCACAGGTTTCACCAAACATAAATCACATTTTCCCCCAAAGTACGGATTTAGTGCATAGCCAGGACCACAAGACCAGGATTTTCAATGGAGCCTCCAGACGTTAGATGCTAAATTTTCATCAGGAGTGTCTCAGCACCATCAATTCACAAGCTCTATTGAAATTCCTTCCAAGCTCACTGTATAAGCACATTTCTTCTGTTACACATGCACTGCAAGACAGTTATAACCAAAACTGGCTTAGAAATCCTATGCATAAAGTTTTCATTTCTTTCCACTTGTCTCTACCATTGGTGTTTTAGGGACAAAGTCTCAACTTTGGCATTCACCATTCCTGTATTTTGCTTCTTTATCTCTCTACTTCACATGAATATCTCCAGCTTTTCATTTCAGTGGTGGAGGGGTCAGAGTTGCCAGAAGCAAGACATAAATCAGTCAGGGTCATAGCCAGTGCAAGCACTAAATATTTTGGGTTTTGCTGGGTATGGGAGAGAAGCCAGAGTTTGCACTGGCTAAGGGTAGGGGCTAATGATGGCGGAACAGAGTTAACGTCTCCAAAGAACTTCACAGGCAGCTGCTAGTTTGGTCTGTTGACAACTTCAAGAAATTCAAGTGAGAGGCCTTTTTGTGTTCCCCATCAGCATGATGTTTGTCAAAGCTGCGGATCAGCTCCTCAAAACTTTCCCCCCAGGTTACTGCAAAATCAAGTTAAATAAAGAGGCCAAATTCTCACAAGATGTATTTTACTCACTCAAAATCTGACAAGTCAGATAGACAGGAAGATCACCTAGGTCTGCTAAGCCCTGGTCATGATCCTGAGTGCAAGGCATTACTAGCATTTCTCTACACTATTAATCAAACCTCAATGTGTTGGAGCAGGAGCTAAACTCATCACATCTTCCAATCATTCACATTCCATTCACTTAAGGATGTAACAGTTGGTTAAACACTGAGTTTTCTCTGGGAAAGGGTTTTGGGTTTGGTTTTGACATTTCATAGCAGCTGAAATCAATGCTCTGTTAGAACTTGGCATGAAAATTCCCTCCTGAAGCTTTATAATTTGAAAGTCCTCATGTTTTGATGTTTACACATTTGGGTGCCAGAGATTCAGCTCAAATTTACTCTATTTGGAGTCATTTGTGCAGTTTACTTACTTCTAATCAAGCAATCCCAAAGACTCACATTTTGGTTAGGTCTTTGGGAAGGTGGGTAAACAAATAATGAGCTGAAATTACTTTTCTGGGATAGGTGTTGAGTGACACCAACACTCTAATCCCAGCAGATTTATGTGAACTGCTGGCACACCCTTCTGCTGTTTACCTAGCTGTGGGAAGCTTCGTTTCCGAATACCAATGTCCATGGTTTATTTTCAGCAAGAAAGCATTTGGGCTCTCGTGGAGCAAAAGAACAAGGGGTTGGAAGTGGTTGCTCACTTCTATGTTGCTCACTTCTGCGTTGCTCACTAGCTATGAGACCGATTGTCAGGAGGGGGCAGATCGGAGCTGGTGCAAAACTACCATTTGCCTTAAGGAAAATGATCACGGATATTGCCTTTCACAGAAAACCACAACCCAGATGCTGTGCTGCTGCTGCTGCTGTAACTGGTGTTTCCACTGCATGTTAGTGAAGAGAGGAGAATAACATCTCAGTTTCTCCATTTAGGGCATCCATACGTCTATGTGACAAGCCCTAGTAGCGCATACTCGCCACATAATACATATGGAAGATGAACTCCATGGCGTTTATTTGGTCATCTAGGAGGCATGTGATGTACAACCAATCTCACTCAAATCTGACCAAAATATCCAGACATAAAGGATGTGTTGAGGTGACAAGGATGCTGGGGAAGGACTCCATCAGGGACTGCAGTGATAGGACAAGGGCTTATGGGTTCAAAATGAAACAGGAGAAATTCAGGTTAGATAAAAGGAAGTTCTTTACCATGAGGGTGATAAGGCTGTGACACAGGCTGCCCAAAGCAGTGGTAAATGCTCCATCCCTGGCAGTGTTCAAGGCCAGGTTGAACAGAGCCTTGGGCAGCATGGTCTACTGTGAGGTGTCCCTACCTGTGGCAGGAGGTTGGAACTGGATGACCTTAAGGTGTTTTCCAACCCAAAGCATTCTATGTTTCTGGAACAGCACAGGGCAGGAGCTGCTCTAAAATCCAGTCCCCTCTGGATCCTTCAGATGCAAATACTGCATCAGGTAAACTGCCCCCTAAAATTCAGGAGTTAAATAGGTTATTAGGCATGGGAAAAGGTTATTAGACATGACAGAGGGTTGGAACTAGATGATCTTAAGGTCCTTTCCAACCCAAACCATTCCACGATTCTATGGTTCCATAACTCCAGAGGGCTCTTAAACTTCTTTAAACTTGTATTTCTCCTGGATATTTTTTTTTTAAGGTCAACATGACTGGTCTGACCCATCCTTGCAGAAGTTTGCAAACAGAACCATTGTTGCTGGACAAGATATTCAGTGCTGTAGAGAGCCTTTCTTTTTATCCAAGCTGGAATATCTATTTTTATAAGCCAATGAATAGACTCCAAACCTTTAAGCAGGTACCTGTCATGACAAAAGCAGTGAGGGGCTCTGTGTGAACACCTGCACTGGTGGTCCCCTTAATGTTAATATCATAGCCAGTGTAATCTAGCAGGCCTGAGATGTGAGCGCTGCGAGCACCTCCTGACACCGTGAGCTCCTGGGGTTCATGGGCTGCATAGGAATCTCTAATGTGTATAACAAACTTGGCAAAAGGCCCATCTCTCGTGGTCCATGAGAGGTTGAAGCTGTCGGGGGTAACATTTGTGAGGGTGAGCGTGCCCAGCTGTGGCTCAGCCTCTAAAGGAGAAAGGAAAATAGGTGAAGACACAGCGTTACTCTGCAGGGCTGGGGGATAGCAGTGGGGGTCTATAGAAGCGTAAAGCTAAGGCTGAATATATCAGCTTTGTTTTACAGTGGTTGAAGAATAAAAAAAGGAGCATTGCAAGAGCTATTTTATTAAGGTTTTGGAAAGAAATTGCTGAAATTAGTGCTGACTTTGATTTTTTCATTCCATTTTCTTACATAAACTCAATTTTCCTAATGAAATGTGGGCCTGATTTACAGAAGCACCAGCAGTGTACAGTCCTGCGGTAAAATGGTAAAACTATAGAAATTTCAGGAACTCCACACTGGGAATTTGATGAGAATACAAACCCCCAGCAATTCCAAAGTAGATAAAATAGGATTCAGGCATGAATTAGGTGAGTCCAAATCAAACATTCTTGAAATCCCAGTACAGCTTCTGTTTAGTATTTCTGTTGCCTGGAGTTGTCGATGCATTTTCTATTTGAACCCTGAAGTTTATGAGGAGTTTTAATCCTAACATTCATTATCTCAGCACTAATCTCAGGCCAAAACCTTCCTGGACTCCACAGGTAAGGTGTTCCTCATCCTCTGATTAGGCACAATCACAGAATATCTAATAGACTGATCAAAAATAACTCCACAACACTGCTGTTGCCCTCTTTCCTGACTGTTCAGTGGTCAGAGTACTTCCTTAAGAAGCAAAGACTTTCTTTTTCTGCTATAGGAGATTCAGAATCACACATCCCCCCTGCCAGGAGAGAAACCAGGCCTTCAGGCTATAGGAAGGGGAGATCTCCTTGCCCATCCTTTTTAAAGCTATTCCATTCAGCATAAAATCATTAAAGATTCATTAAAGCACAGAGAGAGCACAAACACGACCCAGAACTCAGGGGTCAGAGAATCCCATGTCTGCTCTCTGGGCTGACTTTCTCTTTTTCCTGTTGCCAATCGAGTACGAACCAAGAACACCTTGGGAAATGCAGTGAGATACAGGAAAACATTGATGTAATTGATTCATGCTGGGAGAAAAGTGAGAAAGCTATATCCCACTGACAGAGAGAACAGTGACAGAATGAAATCCTTTTCTTAACTAAAACATGAACTGTTGTGAGATGTTCCAACTTTTACTCCCGTCCCTCATTGCAAGACTTTCAAATAATAGTCCACCTTCTTCTCTGGGATTGTCTAGAAACAGGTGAATCCAAGTGGCCCCAGATAAGGACACATGCTGCCATCATGCTATCAACCAGTGACCATCAGTGCCCTCATGGCTGACAATGAGGATGTAGCCATGTAAGCATGGTACTTCTGAAGACAGGGGAGGAGATGAGAAAATATCCCCAAAGCAAACAGACTTGGGAGCAAAACTCAGTGAAACCAAGCATGGAGCCATCAGCCCTGCATGCAGGTCAGAGAGGGCAAACCAGTCCTTTATAATCTCATTCTAAACCGGCCACATTCCTTCACATGCTGCTTACATCCAAGTCAGGCACGTTCACTTCAAGACACCCAGACTCCAAAGAACACCACATGCAAAAGGCAAGTTCTAGTGATCTTCTGCCATCCTGGAATCACCATCACTACACAAAAAGCTCTGACATCAAGCAAAACAGGACAGGTCTTAAGAGACTCAAAGCAGCAATGCAAGTGACAGCGTGGTGGACTGACCATCAAGAAAGGATGAAGTTGCTTCTTGAGCTCCGATCTCTGCTGGGAACACATGAAAATACCAGGCAGAGAAGAACATCAGAACATCAGACCACTCCATGCAGTTCTGGTTGGTCATTTAGCATGCTGCATGAAACTCCAACAAGAGATGCAAATGTCATGGAAGACGTTTGGGTTTAAGAATGAAGAAAAAAATGACATGCAGGTGCCTTTCCAATCTGATAAAGACATGAAGGTCTCCCATCCACAACAAAGCATGTGAGGATGGGATGAGCAAGAACTGTATTCCAGATCAAGTGCAAAGATACTCTGTGAGAAACATTGACCTTCTGGAGCAAGTCAATTATATATACACAAAACTTCCAGATTAAGTGTATATATAAGGAAACCAATCATGGTTTACTACTGGCTCCCTTAATGCTGGGGGCACTTCTTCAGCCTTTTCCATTGTCTCAGATCTCTCCTTTTCCAAGAACCCTCAAGCCCAGCATTTTTCAGCTTCCTCTCATAGTGCTCTCCCCATAATTTACCAAAGGCAGGATGATGAGTTGGAGCCATGTTTTAGAGCAGTTCAATGGACAGCAAAAGAAAGAAGAGCAAAAAGCAAACCCGGAAGGTGAAATACCTGTGGTTGCCAGTGCTGTCAAGGTCTGGCCACCTTGCCCATCAATTACACCATGGAGTTGGACAGTGTAATTAGTGGCAGCTTTGAGGTTGGTGACTACATAGCGCCGGGAGGCTCCTGGCACCGTGTGCACCAGGGAGTCCAAAGGGAAGTTAGAGTTTCTGACTTCTAGAATAAAATGGTCAAAGGCATTGTCCTGTGCTTCCCACGTCAGTGACATGCTGTCTGAGGTAGCATTTGATACACTGAGTTTGCTAAGAAGAGGTTCCTCTACTACGGAAAGAAAAACAAATGGAAATGTATTGCAACCATTAAAACCCAAAGCAACAAAATAAAGTAATATAGAGGTTTGAATACACGAGCCACGGGTCACAAAAATCATCTAGCTTTGTGTTTCTCAGTGGTTTTCATACCATTGCCCTGGCAGCCCTGCCCATGTAACCAATCTGTTGATGCTGGCAACTGGAACTCTGTATTATCTGATCACAGAAATTTGCTATTCTGATAACTATCACTGGCCATGCTCATCTGTTGCTATGGAACATTGACATGATCTTAGGAAAAGCTGTCATAGGAGCAAGCAAAACTTAAATGATCAGAACATGAACTATCATCTGCCTACTATGAGAACGCACCTTCTGTTTCTGTGGTCTACTGCTCTCCTTCCACTTTCATACTCTTACTGCCTAGAGCACATTGAACATTTGACTTCCCTGTCTTTTCTGGAAAAACTACCAACTGTAAAACCTGAAGATGTGCAATGTGCCAAGAGCTAAATGCCTTCCTGTTTCATTCTCCAACATCAAGACAAATGGGTTCTTTCAATCTTTCACCCAATGCAACGTGAATTCTGAGGCTGAATTTGGGCAATGCATCTACCTTACAGGAGTCTGCTGCCACAGACTGAAATATAACTGAAATCTATTTAAAGAATCAGGATAAGAGCTGTATCTAGAAATCAGCTTATCTGAGAGGAATAGTGTCTCCTGTATGTGGGTGACAGATGCAAACACATGATGCAAGGCTAATACAATGCATCACCTCCTGCTTGGCTCTTGGGAAATGTATTTTGCTGAGACAGAGGTTAGCCCAACCTGAATGTTTGAACAAGAGCAAACTTATTGTGTGAATGAAATTGCATCATAATGCGATTGACTGACTTTGCTGGAGGGGATGGTGGATTAACATCCACAATTCAAAATGTCTCCGCCAGGTCTTCCTTAGAAGGTTTCAAACAGTGAGGTAGAGGATTTGGTAATGGGTAGACTGATGGGGTAGTTGAGGGCAGGGAAAAGGGCACAACCTGTAAGGAAGAGTTAGAAGAAAGGAGAGTTAGCATTGAGGTAGTTTTATATACCTGTTGTAGCTGCAGCACTTATTGCCTGTGTGCGGAAATCATGAGAGATCCCATAGAGGTAGACAATAAAATCAGTGCTGGGGGAAAGCCCTGAGATATGAGCAGTTCTTGAGCTGCCTGAGATGTTGAGCTCCATGGGCTCCAGCAACCTGTTAGAATCAATAATTTCAATAGTAAAGATGTGGAAGTCCCCATGGGTGGTTGTCCAGGAAAGGTTGAAGCTTTCAGGAGTAATGTCGGAAACTGTTAGCTCACCAACTTCCGGGTGTGCTCCTGAGAAGGGAAACAACATTGGTCAGAAAGGAATAGCCCTGGACCTCTTCCTGCTCAGAAACACTGTACTTCTCTCTGCTCATGCTGGCAGTACTCCCAGCTGCTGCTGGAGAAGAGGGTTTGGGTAAAAGCTTGCTACAAGCAGTTACTGAGGGTAAGAAATCAAATAAAACCATCTCAACATGTTAAATAAGGAAATGGCTGTGGCTATTTCCCTTTTCCTCCAGGCACAGCCATGTGTCTTCGAGGTCTGAGCATGCAAGCAGATGCAGAGGAACTTTTCTGAATGCCCCAGGGTATTTGGAAAAGTCAGCTTCCAGTTTCAGAAGCTAAACCTAGAGCTCTTTCTTTATCCAAAGTAAAAGGTTGTGTTTTGTTTGCTTTTTTACTTTCCCTTTTAGCTTAAGCCTATGAAAGCTGGCATACAATTTTGGAGCCGGAGCCAAAATGCAGAACAGTGATTGCAGCCTTGGGGTTTCTTCCTCTCTGCAGACATCCCTCGGATGTTACAGGAAGACTCCAAAATTTCTGACAATTGGAAGTCCCCAGAAGGAAGAGTTTTGAAAAGCCGGGTGCTGAGCGTGACCCAGAAAGGGAAAGGAAAACATCAGCAGGGCATCTTCTGCTGCTTCTATGAAGCAAATAAGAAGAGAGCACATTGCATAGTTAGGCAGGACACCCATGATGTCTGTTTTCTTGTTTGTCCTTGTACAGCCTCCTTTGTCTAGCCACGTTTGTCAGTTCTCAATGGGCAATCTGCTACCAGCTCACCCTCAGGACTCTTAAAGCACAGGACTTCTGCAGCAGGACACAGCCCAAGGCAAGTGCCTTGTGCCAGGCACATTTCTACCTAAGCCAAGCTGCTTAAAGCACTATTGAAACAAGCAAGCTCTACTGCATTTCATGTTTTAACTCTGTTTAGTTCTTATTGTGTACTTTTGTCCCCTTCTATGCTGGGGAAAATCAAATATGATTCAGAACTGGCTATCTCACAAGCACAGGAGGTTACAAAGGTCTGTGAGGAAGCCCAGATGCAGCAGATGCTGTCCAGCAAAAGTTGCCTGAAGAAAGAGCCACTGAGCCATATAGGATAGATGGAGGCGTGTTTTTACCTCTCACAAAGCTTAAGATAAGCTCTCATCTCAAACTGACATCTTTCTCAAGATCAGATTGAAAATTATTATTGTGGCTTATGATTAATTCCATGCAACCTTCTGATAATGTGGGGCTTACCTTCCTTCTTTCAGGTCAGTTTTATGCCAACACAGTTCTGCTGAAGTTGGTCTTCTTGCACTGTATCTTTTTCAGACCAATCAGGCTGTTTAACAACCTTATACAGCTTACTATATGCGAATACTTTTGGTAGGACTTAATTTGCACTCTCTTCTATATGAGAACATATAGAGGGTGTCTGGCCTTGTATTGAATTAGATGCACACACTATATACTTTAGTTTTTCTTTATACAGAAGCTAGTGCATCATTTCACTGGTAGCTTCCAGAGGGTAAAAACTAAACCTGTTATTAGGTTTTAATTATCTGGGATATAATGACTGGATATTTTTTTTATTTTAAAAGGCAGCCTGTGCTTTTCCAAGCATGTACAACAGTGAGTTGGGGTTTGCTGTTAGTGTCAACCAGCAAAAAGCAAGTAAAGGGAACAAAATGAGCCATTCAGAGGTGAGGGGGAGAAAGCATTCCTAAAAGTGAAAGGCTCCATGGGTGCACCGCAACTCTTATTGGAAAGTCTGATCAAGAGACATTTCCATGCCAGAGATGTTCAGCCAAGCTTTAATGAGTTCAGTGCTCCCCATGCAAAGCCAAGCAAGTAAGCAAGCTTTGCTGAGCAGTTACAATAGCTTTGGCTCCCATTCCTGTCTGCAAAGAAAGGGAGCCACGAGGCTGCGTGAGTGACTTAAAAAGATACCTGTCATGGTTTCAACAGAAAGGGGTTTGGTCCTGTAGCCTCGGATCACACCATAAAGAGTGATGTTATAAGGTGTGTTGGCCTTGAGGCCTGTAACATTCATAAAGCGCAGTCCGCCTGGGACTGTGATATTCCGGGTTTCTTCGAGGTTCTCAGACTCCTGCACCTGAATGATAAAGTTCTCACATGCCCCGTCAGCTGCTGTCCAGGTGAGCTGGAAACCATCCCAGCCAGTCTCTGATACTGATAGTTTTCCAAGCTCAGGCTCCTCCTCTGAATAAGGACAGAGAGTCAATCAGTTACTCACATTACAGTCTAGTTGTGATGACATATTATTTAACGATGTTCCATGTTAAAGAATGTCACTTACAGTCAGTGGCACAAAGATGCACCCACACAAACACATTTATATTCTCAGCTGCCTCAGATAACCTGTAAAGTCTCTTCAGAGACATGACACAACTGACAGTAAGAGAAGACCTGTAATAATACATAATAACCACAGTAATGCTAAAAGACTGCTTACAGAAAGCAACTTTTAGACCATCTTATGGCTGCAAGTGTCTCACCAACATTAATTACAGCTCACTATGAGACAAGTAAGTATTACTATAACCACTGTACTGCACTAGTAACAACACAGTGTTTGCCATTATGAAGTGAATACTGCACCTACTTGTAAGGGTAGAAAGATACCAAGTTTAGCAGTTGGAATTCAGATGTTTATGATTTTAATTGTGTTCACATGAAGGATGTTATTTACTCTTCCAAACTATTTCTAATCCAAAAAGTAAAGATGGAGAAAATTCTTCCATGTCTGCATGTCTTTTGTTTAATATATTTCTCTTCTTTTTATTACAGTATTCTGTCTACAAAACCTTCCTGGGGCAGAGGGCTTTGGATTTCCAGTGTTACTGATTAACCTAAAACTGAAATCTGCATTCAAAGAAATGAACATACTCATAAGCCACCACAAGAGTGGCAGAGGAAGTTGGGAACCATCAGAGCTAACTCTGATGGTGTTAAAGCTGAAAGTTTGGGTCATGTTCTCAGCAACAATAGAAAGTCTTTGTTAGAGAGAAAATACAACAGATTCCTTCCAATTAGCAGTCATATGGGAAAATGACAAAGTACCACCTGAATTTTCCTGCATGGAAAAACTTCCTGTATGATCTAGCATTGGTCTTTGGACTGTGATGACATTTTAGCATTTACTTATTTGCACTGTCATCAGCATTATAACAAGAACAGAATCCATCTGAATATTCCCAATCTGAATGTCTAACAATTAATAAGATGATGCAGAAAGGGAAATGGATCTGATTTGTCAGTTGTAAACTTCAGCATTAAGCTTCATGCCTATTTTAAGGCAGAAGATAAAGTGGTCCTGAAATAAGTGAAATTTATACTCAGCAATATTACTTATAAAAACTACTCCCCTGTAAAAGAACAGTGCTTATTGCGTGACTGCTGCATTGCCTTATATATGCAGCTGGGGTTGTATTTTCATAGGTGGAGCACTCACAGATCACAGTCAGTTATCTGCAGTGAGATTCACTAATGCACAGTTAATTGCTATTGTAATTGCTATTGTAAATAGCTACTCAGGAACACAAAAGTTTTTATGAGCTTTTCCCACCCTGTTGGAAAGAAGAGATTGCTTGTGAAATAACAGTGATGTTCAACCAAAAAAAAGAAGCATGAATTCAGAGCTGGTTTGCTTTATCAGGAATAGAAATTAGACTCATTGAAGTAAAATATGAATCCTGTTGAAATAGCACTGTTGAGCTGGAAAAGAGAAAGCAGGACAGAAAAAACTGTTTTAGAAATAATGATACTTTGGTGGCAACAGAAACAAATCAAGCAAACACATCACCTTCAAATGAAAATGAAAAGTAAAAGCTTGATTATAATAAGTAATGCAGAAATCATCACAGCTTAAAAACAATTCAGATTATTCTGAATTTCAGTTCCATACACCTCCAAGATGCGGAGTCCCTTTTCCTGCTGTTCTTTTCTCATGCTGTCTGCAATGGAAGTGCATGCAACCCCATCATGCTTTTTAGGGAACAAAAGATTCTCATACAAGGTCATGCACCAACTTGGACTGCTGGAAACCTCCAAATGCCTCATCCATAAACACAGATGAAAAATCAATGACAATACCACGGCAAATGATATCAAGGGATGATGTTTCTTACTTAAACAAGAAAAAAAAAAAAAAGAGAACCAACCATAGAGAATCATAGAATAGTTAGGGTTGGAAAGGACCTTAAGATCATCTAGTTCCAGCCCCACTGACAGGGGCAGGGACACCTCCCACTTAACCATGCCACCCAAGGCTATGTCCAACCCAGCCTTGAACACCGACAGTGATAGAGCACTCACAACTTCCCTGGGCAACCCATTCCAGTGCCTCACCACCCTTACAGTAGAGAAATTAGATGCTCTAGCCTTGCACTAAGTGCAAAATAATCTGTGTGTTTCTATGCACATATTTTTTCTCATGCTGTGAATTTGGATTTGGTGATGGACAGGTAAAGTCAATAATCTCCAGATAGGTTCTCTGGATATGACCTTACTCACTGGCACTTTGATTATTATCAAACTGAGCCCTGTAGCTGTAGGCCTGTTTCCTCATGAAATTCATGTAACAGAGATAAAAGATAAAATAAATACTCCCAATGTGTTACAGTCTTTTTTTTCTCTGACATTACCACTTCCATGCCAATGTTGCAATCCACAACGTCCTTGCAATCTTTCTTGTGCTTGAACCACAATACAGATAAATACCTGCAGCACCTTGCTATTTTTGTGTGCCTTGTAAATAGCAGATGCATCAACATCTCTCATTACATGCAATTTGAAAGAGAGAACTGATGCTACATCACCTTAAAAGTTTAAAAGGCATTTTCCATGCTGCACCACTCAAGGCTCTCATTCCATAGCAATAAGATGCTTATCCCATGCAAAAGTAAGAAAGAAATGAACAACTAAGGAAGGATGCATTGCTCACAAAGCCCAGCATTTCTGCAGTGGGGCAGCAGTACAAAGTTCTGTTTTTCAAAGCAGAAAGAGCTAAATCCATAGGAAATACCTGTAGTAGCTAGGGCTTCCAGGGACCAAGAGAGATGACTTTGAGTGCTTCCATGGAGGGCATTGTGTGTTTGCTCTGAGATAGGTAAATTCTGTTTCAAGATGGTTTCCCAGCAAAAAGATTTCTTGTGTTCTGTTCAAACTGGACAAGTCTTTCTGAGTGACAAAGAACTGATCTAAACCTCATCCCCTGCTGCCCAAGACAGGGTGAGACTACTGAAAGTCTTGTGTATTATATTAAGGTCATGAAGAGTACCAGTAGCTTCTGAGATGGGATCAGAAAGTGGGCACCAAAAGCAGAACCTGAGAATCAGTGCTGGAGCTTATTAAATAGCTTAGATCTGTAGGTGCAGGACTGGTGGGACTAAATGGTGTTTCACTGATTGATTCTCCAGGTGTTGTGACTGGAAGTGCTAAGCAGAGGTAAATTACAAGTTAAAATTTCCCAATAATAAACTCCCAAATACACCAAAAGCCAGCTAGTATCTGCTACAGTTTGTGTGCTTTGCATTAAAGAGCTCTAAGAACACACAAGTATGTCTTTTTTGGAGACTGAATCCAAGCCACAAGGAAAGGCAGCAGCACCAACCACAGTGTGATCCTCACAAAACAACGCTAACAAGCAGATCCAGAGCAACAACCACTGAACACAGAGTGAGATGAAGTAGTCCCAGCAGAGAAACAGGCACACCCTCAGCTGGTGTAAATCAGTACACTTTGGTTACCTATAAAGAACTTTGCTAATTCACACTGGTGGGCATTTGAACACTAAGTCTCTCAAACACGCCTTTTCTCTTTACTACAGCACATAAGTTACTACTTCTGATATAAAACATAAGTGGAACGCATGCCAAATACTGCAAACAGATCCAAATCCAGACTGAGAAATCAGCCACAGCAGAAGCATGCTAAATTTTATCCTACCCAAGCAGAAACAGGCTTAGAAGAGTGGTTCATCTGGATACATGCAGGATTTGCATAAATGGGAGGGGGATGTACATCCCTACCTAAAAAATAGGACAGAAAGAACCTGAGGAATCTTTCTTTGAAGAGATCCAAAGGAAGGGAAGGGAAAAAGACATGGCCTTCAGCATGCTGAGTGATCTGTGAATACATCCTGGAGCACAGTCGGATTCTGAGAATCTGAGTAGTGTGGAGATGAGAGAAAGTACTCTTGATCACAGCTGCAAGGCAAGAGGTAGGTGATTTCTCTGACATGCAGAATTACCTCCTCATTAGTGCCAAACCACATCATTTCACACCTCAGTGACTTCCTTGCTTACATGCTTCACTTGCATTTAATTAAGAGAGAACAAGTCACCTTCCACCATCAATCAAATCAGCACAAATACATGCTCAGGATTCAATATCTGTCTCCAAATTCACACATGTATCAGAAAAAAAAAAGAAGTTTTCAGAGGAGAAAGATCAATTAAAAATGTGTATCAATGTGAATGCAGAAATGTTATCTTGAAAATATACACTCAGGTCAAATGCAGATATAAAAGCATTGTTTTCAGCTCACCTCAGGAAGGTGAGCAGAAGTGGGTGAGGCAAACAGTGATTTATGTTTACATATATCATTGAGATTCTTGTCTTAAGTGAGGGCCTGCCTTAAATTACCTCAGCACCTGATCTGAACCAATCGCTATCTATGCTGTAACCTGAAGAAACCACCACCCCAGCTTACCTGCAATATAACTACTAGCATAATTCCCTCTTCCTTGGTAAACCAGCAGTCAGAAATGACTGCACCAGGGTTACTGTGCTTATGTAATAAAGTAGGAAGACATGCAGGGAGGAATCATTAGCCTTGTGGGACTCTCAGCTCCTTGTGCACAATTCGGTGTCAACCAGCTCTTTCCTGTTCTGGGAACAGGCAAAAAAACATCAAGGATAAAGCAAGTGTATTCAGCCTTGAGGCTGTCTACTTGACGTGCATAGCGATAGCTGGGCTTTACTGTGGAGTGTTTCTGCAGAAGACGTGCATAGGTAGAGCAAACAGACCAGTGGTGAGGACAGGGCAGCAGAACCTGGTACAGGTACAGCTCCATGCTCTGGATGGTCCCACTGGGAAACTGGCATGCATCCTGAATTGGAAACAGAGGGAAAACATCCAGAAATACAAGGGAAAAGTAAAAAAAAAAAAAAAGGCTGCTATTACAGTCCTGATATACTGAGAATCTATGAGAAAACTCTATATAATGAGAGCAAAAACTGGCCTCCCACTTTCCCTCATTTTATTGACCATCCCACTGACATTCTTCTGCATCCAGTTATAGTATAACCACACAAGAACTTGGTTACTCTAATGTAAATGGGAAATACAGCAGCTGCTCAACTGTATTATACAAAAACCGGGGTAACAACTGCTTAAATGGCACTTTAATTCAGAAGTTTACTGTCATAAGTGGATTCATTTTATTCTGCCAAATTTGCCACCTCCATGGCAGGTTGCCATGTACAGCTTGTCTCATGGAGCATATCTAATTACATATAATTACATTACCTCTGATTTTTTTTTTCAGACCTAATTCTGAATATTACCTTAGGTTATTGACTCTACAAATGAATTTGTGGATGAGAAAAGGTGGCCTACCCTTTACATACATGTATTAACATTCATATCTGCCACAGAAAATTAATGCGTAATAGAGGAATATGTGGCTTTTTGTGCAAACAACAGATAGAAAAATTAAAATTATAGGAATACATAGAAAATCTTCTGATACCACAGACAGTATCAGTGTGCATTGTTTAGCACCTGGGATACTATAACAGGTAACAGAAAATCTGGAAAACCATTGAATTGTAGGATAACAAGACAAATGGAGTTCAAACACTTGACTTGGCAACAAGGGGAATATGTGGGGAGAAGAGAAACAGAGCTCCAGGAGCTCTAGGTGGGTGGATGAGAGCCAGATACAGTGATTCATGGTGGCAACATGAATGAATAGTGGATGCCAAAAAGCTGAAAGCGATGTAGAGGGGAAACTGGATGGACAACAAACATATGCTCTTTCTCAGACTGGAATACTTAATTTAATTCTCTTAGTAAAATCTCCAAGCTGAATATGGCCTAAATATATCTATACTGCTGTTTCTTGCCTTTTGAGGAATTCCACTGTAATGCTTTACTGGCAATTTTATTAAAAAGAATCCTAACGTCCTGCCAGGACATTTCCCCAGTTCCTTCAGATTCAGTAACCATAATACAGTATTCTGTATTATTTCTTGCTTCTTGGATTTTATATTATTTGCCAAGAGGAACTGTCAGCCAGTTTCATTGCAGAGTCTCTCATAAGTTCAAGCACATTGTAAGATATGATGGTTTATCAAGGCTTTTTGATTCTTTTCAGATCTCTCTAGCCAAATAGCTTTCCCCTCTCCCAAGCAGCTGATTAAACTGGGCTTAGAGTGCCTCTGCCCCTCTGAATTCAATAGAGAAAGCATTGCAGTAAGTAATAAGCTAAAACATTACAGCAGCTCCCACTAAAGTCAGGTTCCAGGTTTAGTTTGCCAGGCACCAGCACTGCAGTTTCCCATTGAACTACCTCATCTAATCATTCTTCCTAATGTTTGAGCTTGCATAAGAATGGGTGGCGCAATCTATGATGAGTAGAAGCCAGGAGAGGAAGAGGGACTGACGCACAGCACAGACAACGGTCTTTGATAAACAGCATAAATTGTCTTAAAAATATTCAACAAAATGGAAAAGATACTCCAAGCCATGCTTCTATGTGCAGCTCACTTCCAGATGCAAGACAGTATCACAACCACAATTCATCAGCAGTTGCTGCACAACCTGGGTCCTTCAGCAGAGAAATTTGAGGTTGGCGCTTGGTTTCTCTGATGTCCAGTCATTTATTTACACATAGCTCTCATGGCTGATGTATTACCATCCATCCTCCTCCAGGACTCACATTGTGCTATGCAGGCAGGGTTCCAAACCAGAGCAAGAACAAAGCTGGACTCTGGCCTCTCAACTTCCTCAGAGCAGGATGACGTGCTCACCCTACAGATTAGTTGTTAATCTGATGAAACATTCTCAAGACATGCTGCCAGAAAGGTCCCTCCAACTAGTAAAATGGCTCATGTTCTTTGATATCAGAAGTAGTTCGTAGTTCTAAACCAAAACCTTAGTGCGATACTGCGTGGGACCTCTAACAAGCAGGTAATACCCTAGTTTGTGACACCTCTATTAATAACAGAAAGGAGGTATATGTTGTAGCCACAGCTTCCAGAGAAGAGCGCTGTTCTCCAGCCAATCCATACACCTTGATTTTATAGGAAGTGTTAGCTTGGAGGCCATCAATCACAGCATCTAGGGATTCTTTGGGCAGAGATGACTCTGCAGGGGGCTCAGCTGCCAATGGCATGTCATTGTACTCCACCACAGAACTATTGTAGACTCCTGTATTTGCATACCAGGAGACATGAAAGCTGTGTTCTGCCATACTTGAGACCACAAGGTCCCTCTTGCATTGCTGAGGCCTCTGGAGCATGAAAGCTCCCAGAGCCAGGAAGCTTTTCTAGGTAGGGACCCATTAATTGCATTAGGATTTGACTATATAAAGCTACAAAGAAATAGACAAAAAAATGACAATGTGAAATATTCAGACTTCCCTTTTCAGTACAATTAAATGACATTTAGCAAACTCTTCACTTTGTAATCTTTATCATCCCTTAAATACAGAATTGTTGACTCAGTTAAAAAAACCTTTGTCACTTGAGCTGCACTTCATCTATATGAAGAGACAGAAACATCAGAAAGCTATCATCCCATACCATGTAAGGTTTTGGGACATGCTCTTTGTTCATGAGCTCTGAACATTTCAGCTCTCTGTGTGGAGAGCTGATATACACAAAAAGATAGTAGGAAGAATGCAAGAAGGGAGAGAAGGTATCAACAGAAGATCTTCAGCTCTGGGGCTGAAAGAAGCTTTACCCTCAGGAATAGAAAATCCACTATACAAATAAATAATACCATGTGGGTATCTCCTGAATAGCAGCTGTCAGAGGTACCTAACTCTGATCAAGAGGCTGGGAAGAATGTAAGATGAAAAACTGGCAGTGTGGAGAAGCAAAGGAAACTCTGAGAAGAAAAGCTCTCACCCCTTTTGCAGACCCTGGCCCCCTTGTTCAGCAGGGGTGGCACATGCCGCTCCAAAACTCAGGGCTGTCTCCTCCACCCTCTGAAAAGAGCTAGCCCAGTCCTAGCTATGCTACTGGCATTTTCCACCTCAATCATTCCTCTCTACCTTCTTGCTCCAAGTATTTACCCCAGCAGTGCAATGGACATGAGGTCCCCAAAAGTTTTGCAAGAGAGGGTAAACCAAGTTTGTTTGGCTTAGCCTGAGGACTTCAGGACCTTCCAAGTACTGGGAACACAGACACAGAGTATGGAATTGAGGGTGGATGAAAAAGCAAGCTGAATGAAATACCTCATCTCTTATAAGCCACAGGCTTATAGAGCATTTCTGCCTCCCCATGCCCATGTGTTTGGATTTGTCCATTCCTACACAGGAGGAAGGTCACAGAAACAGGTTATGTTAACTACTGCTGATGCTTCTAAGGAGTCCACTACAAAGAATGCTACCGGCTGCTCCGAGTAAAGATGTAAAACAAATACACTGGCCAGAAGAACTCCAAAACCAAGTCAGGCAAAAGAAGCTACCTTGTGAGACTAGGGAAGCTGGTACTGAACACGCCAGACTGTGAAATTTCACAGTGTGTTGTTTCTGCTGTTTCACCATCTACACATACTTCTTTTGAGACCACTCAGTCTTCAGATAGATGGAGAGACACTTGGGAGACACTTCAGACTTTTGGGAAAGTAACTTCGGAAGAATCAAAGCCTGCTCACTCTTGCCACACAAACCTTCAGCTTCCTCTTGTACATGTGTGCCTCAAGGCTTCCTATTATTTCCCAATACTGGACACATGCCTTGCATCAGACAAGTAATTCAGTATTGATGGTTTTCTGTAGTTTACATTATACCATAAACCTCTCTGCCCTACTGGATAAGTGAACTCTATAAAGGACTCAGAGGTCCTTGCATGGACACTACCAGTGAATATGTAATCAGTTTTAATTGGTTAAACTGTTATTAATTTGTAAAATCCGTAACTTCTGTCACATGTTTACCTCATAGATGTTCTCTGGGGAGAAAAAGAGAAACACTTTGATAACTGCTAAGGACAGTAATTGTCAGCTGATTCTGATTTCACTGTCTCTGCTCACTTACACACTTTAGGCTTTGCATTACAGGATTTAGCCCAAATGCATGCAAAGATTCAGGACTTATTTATGCTCTGTACCAAGATACAATTCTGTGTGCAACAAACTTCAGGTTAAAACGATTCACAAAGAATAAAACCTTGTTCAGTAAGTAATTCACTGATACTGGTTAGTAGAGTAGCATGTACAAATGGAGATGACAGAAATGGCATCCTTCTTTATAAACAAATCTAACAGTCATGGTCTCCGTGGAAATGGTGACTGTGACCAAATTTGTAGATCCTTCAAGCTTTTGGATGACAAAACTGAAAAAAAGGCAACATCAGAGCCCTGTTGACCCTTCTGAAGCATGATGAGAGGAGGCATGCTGTGAAGAGAATTCATTAGGCAGAAACAAGTAATGTTAAATACATTCTGGTTGCTCTTCCTCTTTGTTTTTGGCTGTAGAAAATAAAACAAGTTACAAGATAAAATACACAAAGAACAGCCTTATTTAAAACAAAGGAGGTCTGCATTTCATGCAGGACAAAGAGCTGTGTTCTTTGCAAGTCTTCTCAAAGTTTAAGCAAGAAATCATGGAGGACATGGAGCTAGGCATGGTAGGCAGGGAAATGCAGAGCTATCCCTCAGTTAAGCCTATCATGCCAGGCAGAGCTAAGTCTGCTCTGTAGGCAGTTGATGTTTCTAAGCAGTTCCCCAGGCATGGCTTACAAAATCAGGTGAAGAAGACTTGGGCTAGTTGCTGCCCAATGAACTGGTGCATGGCACTCATCAAAAGCTATCACTCACCAGTAGAACCCTTGACAGTTGTGGGTTTGCTTTTGTGTCTGCCTTTCTCTGCCACTAGACTGATGGTGTATTCTGTGCCTGCATCCAATCCTCGCAGGATAAAAGAGGTGCTGTCCACTGGGATCTCTACTTCACTCTTCTTTCCAGAGGGGTTAACAGAAATTAGGCGATAATGATCAAACTTGGCCACTGGTCTTCTCCAGCGAAGGGATAGGGTGGTTTCAGTGGGGTCACTGACTTCCAAGTCCTTGGGGTTATCAAGTTCTACAGGTTAAAAAAGCAAAATTAACAGATTAGCATCTATACTGGGTGTCTAGTAATAGTTCAGAGCCTTATCCACCTGATTTGCTGTTTCCTCCAGAGCAAAAGGGATATCAAGCTACTCACCAGTGCCAGCATTAATAGTAGCAGGAGCGCTTTCCCTGTCCTGTCTCACTGCTGTCACACCAATGCCATATTCAGTTCCAGGCCTCAATCCTAAGTGAAGAAAAATAGAAGTATGAGTTTCTGATGCCTACAGGCATTTATTTAAATAAAGAAGCCTGAATGTATGCAAGTTAAGATATATGCTTTCCTGTGCATGCAGAGAATTGAGCTTTCAGTTGACCCTCCAGCTGACCTGATGTTAATAAGTCTTCTTCCATGTGCACACTTAAATAAGAAGATTATGACCAAGATCACATTTTGGACACTGTGCAAATGCATAATCAGAGATAGCTTCTATTTTCAAGAGCTTGCAGTAGAGGTACTTTTGCCAAAGAAAAGCACGTAGATGTCCATGTGATATTTGCCTGTACTCAAAATGCATAACTTCTGCTTTTACTTCTTATGTACAGTGACCAAAAAGGTATTTTTGCACTACACTACTGTGCCCTAGGTGATGGCAGTGGCATGACATTAGCTCACCATTCCCCTACCTGTGAGTGTAGCTCTGGTTGCTGCTTGGTTGCCCTTTGGCACTGTGATCTCAGCATGGTCTCCACCAGAGATGGGAGCAAACTTAATGCGGTAATTATCAATATTTGCATGGCTGTTCTTCCACTCCAAAGTTATGCTACTGTCCGTCTGTGACACCCGCTTCAGGTTTTTTGGAGCATCCAAGTCTGTAATCAATAAACCAATAAATAAATAAATAGGAATAATACTTTAATGACAGAAGACCCTTATAGCAGTGCCTTTTAGAAGGTGAAATGATCCATCAAGTTGCAGTTACGTTCCCTCTCACATGATGCCACTATGTTCTTAATCAACCAGATTTCTTTTAGCATGAAATGGAGAGTTTACTGATGAGACTTCATCACTGGAAGAAATTAAACTTTTATCTCCTAAGACAAAAATAACAATTTCAACTTTAGCAATTAATTTCTTTACAAAATAGGCCTGTGGGAAAACACATTTGGATGTAAATACTGCTCTTCCTCTATAAATACATCAGCTTTCAAGAGGATCAAGGCTGCTGATCATCTCTAGAATTTCTGTTCTGTAATATCTTGCATTCTTAGTTGAAAGGAGCTCTAAGGCTTAAAGGAAAAGGTGAATATTATGTAGAAGGCCAATGGGCTTTCGCTGTTCACACCTATAGTAGACTCAAACCCTGCTCTGAATGAACAACTACATTTCAGGATGAAAAGGGAGGTTATTTTCTATGTACCATTTACTCAGCTTCCTTAATGCATCAGACCTTGATGTCATGCTAAAGGACTCACACTTTCATAAAGCATTCCCAGGATCACTAAAGAGCAAAGTAAATTTATAACAGCTTGACAGAAAACATTTGAAAATTGCAGTATGAAAACAAAGCAGTTTTCTGCTAGTCTGTTATGCTTTAGACAAACAGGAATCAGGTCTTAGATGGAATAGGAACCATAGAAGGTAAGTAACCCAGAGTAATTTGCTTCCTGAAGTAGAGAGTCAGGGTATGATGAGCAAAAGCTTTTAAGAGACTTAATGGCATAATTCTCATTTTCAAAGTACATTTAGATACCTGAGGAGTATATTTTGTTGAGCCAGTAGGGTATATAAGGCACAGAAAAACATTCTCCACTTTCACGTACCTTTATAATAGTGCTGTTGATTTTGTGTTGATGAAGTAACTCATTAATTCAAGCAGCACAAGAATAACACAGGAAGATTGATGATGATTGCATTACCTTCCCAGAGGTTGGAATTGGTATCCAAGCCTCTTACCTGTGACAAAGACTTCTTTCACAGGATCGCTTTCCATGTCCCCTCGACGAGAGATGAGAGTTACTTCATACTCTGTGTGTGGCCTCAAGTTTCCAATAGAATATTGGTTTTCATCTTCAGAGAGGTCAATGGTTGTCCTGTCCCCTGGAATATCTTTGGGGCCATAAGTGAGCTCTATGCCTTCAATTTCAGCCAAAGGTTTGGACCATGTGATAAGAGCTGTGGTGTCTGTGACATCTTTTGCCTCGATCTGGCTGGGGGCATCAAGCTCTGTTACAAAGAGAGAAAAGTACTTATTAAAAAATCTTGCCATAAAAATCATACACATTCTTGTGCTTTCAATTTCTGATTCAAAATTAAAATGAGTGGCTTCTACCAACTGAAGCTTATCTTCATTTACTTTCTCACTTTACTTTCTATAGCTGTAGAAAGAAGCGCAAAATGGAGTCAATTCATCAGAAGCAGATTCATCAAAATTCAATAACATCAGAAGCTGCCAAGCAAAGACAAGCAGGAATCCTAAGAAGTTCTCCCTCCTGCACAATACAGATTCTCCTTTGACCAATTTGTTCATACAAATAATACTAGGATGGAAGAAGTTGTATTTTCTGTTGATGCACAATGGGAAATAGAATAAAAATGCTCCTTGCTACCTTTTAGCTAAAAAAATTTCATTTCCTCTTCAAGCAGGTAATTTGGAAAGGAATTAATTTCTTTTCATGTATCCTTCATTAGCAACTCCACTACTACCTCTTTTCCTCCTATTGATTTACAGTACAGAGAGCTTGGCATTCTCTTTGTTTAAAAACTCCCTACACCAAACAGCAGCTGTTTTATAGTGACCCTACAGCAAGTACAGGTTGTGCTTACTTGTGGTTATTACTTTGGATAGTCCTGGTCCCCTGGTATTGTTTTTTACTATATGAAGGGACACATTATACTGCTGTCCTGGTGCCAAACCTGGCTGCATGTAAGATGTCTCTGGTCTTTTCAAGCTGCTGGTTATATCTCCGTTATCTTCCTTTTTCTGTAATACATGGAACAATCAGTTAGTATTAACATAAAAAATCCAGACCCTTCCACTTGCATATGGCCTCTTTCCATATGCCCCCTTACCATATTACGGAAGACCAGCTCCCAGCCATCAAATGAGAAGTCTAGAGGATCCCACTCCACCTGGACGGATGTTTCTCGAACAGACTTAAATTTCAGACCTTCTGGAGCAGGCAGATCTGTGACAGAAAAGAAAGATATCATTACCTGGTGACAAGTTCTCCTAAAGAGGACCCTGGGAGTGGGACATTTTCCCACCACTACAAATATCTGCTTTGTAGTTCTCTGCATCTGAGATGTTTAAACCCTCTTCGCAGCTGGTTGTTCTGTCTTTGGAGACATATTCCTGTGACCTGGTTTAGATGTCAGAGTAAAACGAATTTTGACCTAAAAGTCTCTTTTTCTGCCCTCCTGAAAGAAGCCTAGTATGGATATTTAAAGACAGGTGACACGAATCCTGTCCCAGGTCTCTAGAAATGAGTACAGTGAGAGAAGTCAAAGAGGATCTTTTGAGGCTGGGATGTTCAGTTATGACTGTGATGTGCACAAGACAAAAAGGAAGACGAGCAACAAATGAATGGACAGGTAGATAGAAAGTAAGTTGTGGTAAACTACATAGAAGATAGAAAACAAATAAAACCTCCATTTCAGCCAAAACACTTTGAATCAAGTGATTTCACATTCCTCTTTTATACAATGTTCTATTTTCTTATTTTTAAAGGAAGTATTACCAGATTTTAAAATGGACCTAATTATGAAGGAGCCAAAGGTCTTAATTTACAAAGACCTCCTAATATTCATTGGGAGGCACCACAGACAGTGCAAGAGTGAGAGAGCTGTAACTTTGAATGCAGTCATTGGCATTGGAAAATAACAGAAAATGAAAGTGAAGAAGGCTGGCTTTGTCTAGAACAGAAGATGAATTGAAAACAGCAAATACAAATGAAATAATACCCCCAAAAAGGGATGCAAATAAATACATACTACATTATAGACAAAAGAATGAATACAGGGAGTATAAAACTCACACGTTGCTACCCTGGCACTGACTGGAATACTCTTCTTGTTTTTAAGGATTGCGAAGACACGGATAAAGTATTCCACACCCGGCTCCAGTTCATGAATAGTGGCAGCTGTCTGGTTTCCTGGCACAGTGAACTGCATATCTAAGCCACCACTGCCAGTAGGGACATAGGTGATGAGGTACTCATTGACAACATTCTCATGCTTCCATTCCAGATTGACGGTTTTATCTGTTACATCTGTCACAGTCAGCTCAGTTGGAGGAGACACTAAGGAGGGGAAAAACCAAAACAGACATATAAGAAGCTTTCAAGGCTCAGAAAGTAATGACTTACTCAATTTCCCATTTTCCCAGAAGCAGTTTGTAAGAATCATTTAACAACAGAGAATGAGGAAGCCATCTCCCAAAAATTAGCTGCTCGAAGAAAGGAATGCTTAGCTGATGAAGTCTACAGACATTTTCAAATGGCCAATTTCTACATTCACACTTGCACACAGCCTAGGGCTGACTGTGTTCCAGCTCCTCCTCTCATAGCTACTGCACAAGACTATAGCTGGGTCCCTAGGGATTCAGACGTTCAATTGAACTGCCAGCAACACATGGTTTTATAGCTGTAAGTCCTGGGATTTGCATGGATTTTCCAAAGTAAAATAAAACATTATTATTTTTGTAAATACTTTCAATAGATTACTCCACGTTTGCAAGGGCAAAAGCACAAAATGGGGCTTAGGAGTCTTCCAGAAGGAAGAGATGAAAAATGGGGATTTCTTTTCAAGGGTATTCATTGTCTTTTATAATGTTCCCAACCCCAAAGTACTCTTTGATTACTCTACAAAGATCTTAGTTCTAAAATTTCTCCCCTGGGCTCTACTAAAGAAAACTATCTCATTTATAGCATAATGCCTGTCATTATCTAGCTGCCAAAATTTTCTACCCATTTCCATAAAGCCAGTGGTATTGGGAAACTAAGCATGTGGCTTCATAGCTAAGTTTCCACTCCAGCTGATTCTATGATTTTACTCTTAGCTTTTGCCAGGTCTAACATTCACACACACATATATATATTTATATATATATGTATAAAATCAAGATTTACTTTAGTTATAAAGATCTATCTGACCAAAATGGGAGGTAGTAAATGCCTCTGTGATAATCCTGAAAGCTTGAACTGCAATATTTGCCCCATCTGGCAATTCCATTATGATAGTTGTCCTATAGAGTTTACTCAGATGAAAAAAACATTATTTCCTGTGTGTGCCTGGTCTCCGCTAACTACATCCTCTGCCTCCAGCAGGGCTCCAGCTCAGAGACCTGTCTTCAAAGCAAAGTCGCTGAGCCCTTGGAATGGGTCTATCATCGTCAGGGCTGTGCGTTTCATTTTCAGCTGCCTACAGTCTTGGCATTGTAAATGCAAACCCCTTTCTTACTCATCCATCATAAGACTGAGAACCAGAACCTGGCTGTAAGAAATGTTTGATATCCAGGCTCTTTTTTCACTGGCATCCATTGTCTACACTCTCTCATTCCTGCAAAGCCTTATTCTTTAGTCAAAATTCAGCCCATATTCTTTTGACTAATCCTGCTGAATTCCCAGTAAGATGACTCTGGATATATCTTCCTTTTCTCCACATCTAGAACAGTTTATTTCAGGTGCATTTTGCTTTTTAAGCATCAAGAGGTACTATGAGGAACTGAAGGTCATGGTTACTAATCTCAAGCAGTACTAGCTCCAGCGGTATTGTGATGGGAGCAAACTGCATCAACATTATCAACCCTTCGGCTTGCTGACCATCATCATTCACCAGTAACCTCTAGACTGTACAGCCCTGAAAGGTTAGGGAGCTCGAAAGCTTGCTACTGTTGTTATTACTTCTCCAATTCAACTGTCTGGGTGATGATAAATAAGAGTGGCAACAGGGCCTGGCTATGTGCAAAAGGTTCACAGAGCTTCCAAAGCTGCTGGAGGGGCACAGGGAATTACCATGGGGAAGCAGTTCAAAAGAGACATTGCAACCTACCATCAGAGCAGTCATCCCCCATGTAACCATCCTCACAGACACACCGTCCGTCGACGCAGCGGCCCACATTGTTGCAGTCATTGGGGCAGGACTGTTCTCGGCAGTCTTCCCCCCTGAAGCCCTCATGGCACACACAGCGCCCATTGATGCAGCGTCCACGCTGGTGGCAGTCATTGGGGCAGGACAGCTCGCCACAGTCCTCCCCTGTGAAGCCATTGTCGCACTCACAACGACCCTCCACACAGCGCCCACGGTTGTGACAGTCCTCAGGGCATCGCAGCTCCCCACAGTCCTCCCCTGTGTACCCTTCATCACACACACACTGCCCATTGACACAGAGACCACGTTTGTGGCAGTCGTTGGGGCACCTCAGCTGGCCACAGTCATCCCCAATGAACCCTTCATGGCACACGCACTGCCCATTGATGCAGCGTCCACGGTTGTTGCAGTCGTTGGGGCATCGCAGCTCACCACAGTCCTCCCCAATGAACCCTTCATTGCACACACACTGCCCATTGATGCAGCGCCCGCGGTTGTGACAGTTGTTGGGACACCGCAGCTCACCACAGTCCTCACCCAGGTACCCCTCATGGCACACACAGCGCCCATTGACGCAGCGCCCGCGGTTGTTGCAGTCGTTGGGGCACCTCTTTTCACTGCAGTCATCCCCCACAAAGCCCTCATAGCAGACGCAAAGCCCATTCTCACAGCGCCCGTTGCTGTTGCAGTTGTTGGGGCAGGTCAGCTCGCCGCAGTCCTCCCCGGTGAAGCCCTCCTCACAGAAGCAGGTCCCATTGACACAGCGCCCGCGGTCGAAGCAGTCATTGGGGCAGATGAGCTCGCTGCAGTCCTCGCCGGTGTAACCTTCATCGCAGACACATTCATTATCCACACAGCGCCCACGGTTGTGGCAGTTGTTGAGGCAGAGGGGCTCACTGCAGTCATCGCCTGTGAAGCCCTCGTGGCACACGCACTGCCCGTTCACGCACCTCCCATGCACACTGCATCCCTGGGAGCAGAGCTCTTCACTGCAGTCTGTGCCTGTGTACCCCTCAAAGCACACACAGACGCCATTGACGCACTTGCCTTGGTCATTACAGTCGGCCGGGCAGGAGACCTGGCTGCAGTCCTCACCCGTGAAGCCTTCATTGCAGATACATCTGCCCTGGATGCAGAGGCCCTGGTTGAAGCAGTTGTGTGGACAGGCTGGTTCAGAGCAGTTGGGACCTTTCCAGCCAGGCTCACAAATGCAGCCGCAGATCTCAATGCTGTAGTTGCCGTGTCCACTGCAATAGGGTGTTGTGTCCAGGCGACCTGTACCAATGATCCAGAAAACCAATTACTCTCTTTGGCCCTGCGATGCACTAGGCTGGTATGACACAGACCACCTAAAAGTGGCCTAATGCTCCTAACTCCTACAGGAGATAATTTCCAGAATCACCAAAGCTTTTAAATGACAATAAAACCTTCTTTTTCCAGGGAGATTCACTTTATCAGGGATGCTTTAATTCACACTGATGTCAGGGAAGAGCCTCTGCCAGCTATTTGGTTAAAGGAGGATGGTGGATTCCTCTGCCCTTCTCCAAATTGCTCTTCCACTAACTGAGCAGCTTTCCTGACTGCTTCATTAGGGCTTCCACCATGAATCAGTATTCCCCAGCTCACTCCTGAACATAAAAAGCCAGGCAGCAATTGTATCATCAACTGAGAGAACAGCTCTGTGCTCTGAGAGACAAATTATTACTGAGAAGACCCGTGTTTCTCTCTCACATGACCAAGCCCTTACCTTTTTTCCCCCCTTCCCTTACTATTTGTTCTTGTCTACTGCCTTATGTCCAGCTGCATTTTTATCAGTCTCTCTTAAAGAAAACTTGGAAATGAGAGCAGTTACCTTGGCAGCTTACTCAAGGGGACAAAATGTGGAGCCAAGAGCTTGGACTGCATGAGTTTTAATCTCAACTCCAACACAGACTGTCACCATGCCCAATTGCTGCACATGTTCAATGCCATAGCTACAAAGCAGCCCGGGCAGACTTCTGACCCACAGATTCATAAACCAGTAAAACTGTGAATGAATGGATCTTGCAAGCTGGCCAACTGCATTTCCAGTTTTGATTACGTTTCAAATTCAACAGGTTGACTTCTGCTCATTCTTGAAACAGATTTGAGTATCTACTCTAAACCAGATCCGCAGCCAGCACAAGAATTTCCCCAAGAGCAGCTCCCCCCAGCCTGCCTTACCTTCTACTGCCTGGGAATTGGGACAGCATCCAGCCCCGCTGGCACACTGCTCTCGTAGGGAGGATACCAGCCCCTCCAGCTCCTCGAGTCTGCTCAGCAGATCCTTAATGTCTGGGGCAGCTGCACAGCCGCAGGCTCGACGGGGAATGTTAATCCGGTGTGTGAAGACAATCTGGTTCTCCTCATTCACCGTGTGCTCCTCGTAATTCTTGACGGGCTCAATTTCTGCCTTCAGGTCTGCATCACCACTCGCTGCATCCAGGTCCACAGAGCAAAGGGAGCCAACAGGCAACTTAATGTTGTAGACGTGGTTAAAAACCACAGGTTGGTTATCCTCTGGCAAGGTCACATTTAGCCCAGTCTCCCGCTTCTGCCGGATTATTCGCTTGATGAGTCCACCACTGACATGATTGTAGAGCAAAGCCAAGATTGCACAGGCCAAAACCTGGGTGGGGAGTCCCATCACGGTGTTTAGGTCCTTTTCAAAGCTGATGGAGTGTTATATACGTTTGGCCTTTGTATTCTGGAGCAGGAATTGGAGAGCCAGTTCAAACCAAGTTGGATATCCTTTCCTTTCCTGGCAGACTTGTTCCCTAGAAAAAGAAGGAGCAGTGTAAGGGATGAACCACAGTTGCACCCTGCAGTGAAAGGCACACTGAATGTGTGCTGGTGTCCTTAAAGAACACTTCTAAGGACTGGGATGCTGCTTAATGTACCATCTCACTTCACCCAAGCTGCTCAACTTGCTTTCATATATAACAACAGACATTACCTTGTTTTTCAGGATCTCAGTGTGCTTGTGAACAAAATGTCACAAGACATTAATCTGGAAGGAAGCTACTATTATTTCCAATTTATAGCAAGTGTAGTGTAATATGGAAGGTTTAACTGCCTCAAGCAGAAGACTAGGGAATGGGAGCTTGCTGAGCCTAATCTCATCTTGAAATCACTGTTTTCAGACAGAGGCAGGTTAAATAAATGTGTTCTGTTATAGTTCAGATATATAGCATTAAAAGTCTGTATTTACTTCACCCTTTAGTTCACTGCTTGAAGGTTACTGAAAGCTGGATCACAAAAGAAGTTCAAGACATTGTCAAAAGGTATATCAACCCTATAAAGCTCATTGCAGCCCT
Source organism: Forpus xanthops (assembly GCA_032466535.1). Lineage (NCBI taxonomy): Eukaryota > Metazoa > Chordata > Aves > Psittaciformes > Psittacidae > Forpus > Forpus xanthops. The sequence continues at coordinate 54,391 of JASSUY010033062.1, forward strand.
TTTCCATATGCTTTAAATTACTCAGTTGCCTGGGAATCTGAGCTCCAGGGCTTATAGCCCAGTAGTAAGTTTCACTATACTGATGATTTGTCTACAGCATGTTGATAAATGGAGTTCTCTGGTGAACGCTGCCAGTTGAAGGCTCTACAGTCAGTGCTTGTATCATAGCTACCAGCATTTTAGCATAGAAGTAGTGAGACACAACAGGAAACTCCAATACAGGAGACAGACTATAAGAAACAGCAGTGTGTACACATACACATCGAAAGGGAGAAGAAGAGAAGAAAAAGAAACTGTTTGGTCATCTAAGTCCTTCAAGAGAGAAAGCTTTACATCAGCACAGGTGTAAAAACACCCTTTAGCAACCTTTTCACTAGGCAGCATTTCCCACTGCCTGATATTTCATCAGTTATAATAGTTTGCTTATGTTTACAAGCACCTGGCTATGCTGTAGTAGCTCTTCCAGATACTCATTCTTTCTGCTTAGCTACAATACTTCCTCTCTTCCTCCTCAGTCTGTATCTGTTCCTTTCAAATACTAGCCAGGGGAGCTAAAGGACAGCTATTGACTTGTGTGCAGAGTCAACCCTTCAGCAGGTAGAGAACCAGAAATAGCAAATGGACTGACTAAACAAGCACACCTTATAAATGTCACCTTAGCATTTGTTTTCCCTTGTACTTCCAGAACAGCTTAGTTAAGCACTTAGCTCAGTGACTCTGCTGTCACTACTTGTAAGTTAGTGATATGCCAGTTCTCTAACCAACACTCTTTTGACGATAATTCGTCAGATGAGAAACCAGCTTCTTTCATCCTTCTGCTTCCCCCAAAGCACAGAGGTAATATTTTTCCATGCTCTCCCAGCTGCTTTTGTGAAAGGATGACAGTAATACATCAGACACTTTGCTGAAGTTAATAGTTTTTTTTTAGACAAAGCTGAGCTCATAAAAAGTGAACTTCATGCTTTTTTATTGGGGAATAAATCAGAAGTAAACAAGCAGCAGTGGAGGTTTTTTCTTGCCATGGAAAAGCATTCAACTTTAAGCTATTTCTAACACTACATTTGATCAAATATGTCTGCAATAACCCCATCTGCACCAGAAGAGATCACAAGGTCACTAATAAAGAATAGCAGAGATAGACATGGTCCAGGTCTCACTTGTGACTCAGGTCAACCCCTAAATTGGGTTGGAAGTTCATGAAATACATTTAGGACAGTATCTGAAGTGGGATTTTACTCTCAAGAACTCCCACATGGGGTTTGCTCATCGCTGTTCACTTCTTTCTCTGAGAGAAGGTCACATTGCTAAAATTGGTGCCTAATCCACAAGTAGTTATTTAGGGGACAGGATGCTTGACAGATGCACCACTAAAGGAAAATGGAACAAACTGGAAGCAGGTCTGCATCTAATTCTCACTGAATTTTAGTGAAAGTTGAGCATCAATTTCCTTATGGCTTTTTTAAATCCCAGCCTACAAGAACTTGGACCTTGACCAAACCAAGAAAATTGATTGTAGTTTTTCTATTGACTGGTGGGAGTTTACACATCGTTTCATGACAGTACAAACTGTTGTTTTGTTAGCATGCCAGGAAAATGAATAACCTACTTCTGACAAGAGCTGCTGTCACTGTTGCCTTCACTATTGGTGAAAGGAATAGGAGCACCATTACTTCTACTGGAAACACATTGCCTTAAGAGTCAGCCAAACCTCTCAGCCTGCAGATGATACTAGAAGACTTAATGTACGTTGGCTGAAGTTTAGGAAGCCCTCCCCAGTATTTGATCTGACCTTTGTGTTTTGAAACCTAGTGTGATATCAAAGCTAAATCAGATCAGATTCTCATCAGATCTGCCAAGGACCCATCCGATTAGCTGAGATCCATTCCTAGATCTGAGATCTACAAAATGAGACACTTTCATTCAATTATTTATATTTATTATTAACCATATTTTTGGCTGGAAGAACAAAGGTGGCATCCTTCTCTCCAACTCCCATTCCTCAAACATATGTAAACAACAGCTCAGACCACAAGGGACCACCCAGGAGAGGCTATTAGAGAGAAAAATGGAAGCCTCAGCAACTGCTCCTTCATTTACTTTCCCTCAGAATGGTTCATGGAGGTTATATTTTAAACCTGCCAATTGGAGACATCCTCTCAATATTTGCTTTGCAGAATTAGCTGCTGGATTCTTTACAAGCACCTAAAAGTCATGCAGCAGGAGTCTGCAAAAGAAGATGACCCTTATCATGAGCTTAACCTTGCTGCAATGCATACAAAAGGAGATGGGTGATGTTCATACCACATCTCTCAGGTACATTGGGAACCTTGTATAACCCAGAATGTGTCCAGTTTTGGCAAACAGTTTGCATAATACAGAATATTACTCATCTTAATGGACTCATCTGCTGTCCTGACTATAACACAACTGCTCCAAAGATCTTGCAGTGATTAGGTGGTTGATCTGCAAAATAGTCTCCTTGCCATGCAAAACAATAATTTCTAGAACTCATGATCTCCCAGTCTAATCACTGGCATCTTCCCACAGCCATCACCCTCACTGGGCAAGAGTTATCTTTTACTTCTCTCCTGTTCCTATATAATCCCTGTTATTATATAAATGATAACAGAAGATGCTATGGCCTCACACGTCTTAAACTTCCTTGACCAGCAATGACTGAATTTTGTAGTCCTGTCACTTATTGAGTTACATGCTAGCAACAGATAAAAACCAGATTCAAATGTATATCACCTGGAGTCATCTGTGATTGCTCTGCATTATTTTTGTGTTCAAGAACACTTAGGTAGCCTTACCCATATGAGTAGAACCTGAGAACAGCTTGTGTAGATGCAGGCCGAGTAATGAAATCTTGGACCACTAACACTGGATGCAACAGCTATCACCTTAAGAACATTTCTTGTTTGTTTAATTGTGGAAGATCTTTACAGCACGTTAACTTATGAGTGATGTATCTCAAGTGACTGGTCTAGGTGCCCAGGACAGAGATGTCAGTTCCCCTCTCTGACACATGTGCTTTCTGAATCACTGCAGTATGGGAAGAGGGCATTTGGCAATGGCTCAGCCACTGTGGCAGCAGTGGCGTTGAAAGGTTGGGATTTTTGTTAGGAGAATTGAGTTCAAGTCAGAAGAGCATGAAGATGATCCATATTTTTTCATCCCAGCCGCAGGTTGAAAACTGAGCATATAACTACTCACTTTAGAGGTTTTTTTGCCTATTACAAGAATTAGAGACTACCATTTCAGAAGCTAATTATAACACCTATGCAGCACCAGCTGGTGCAGGAGAATAAGGAAAACAAACATTTTCCTTCTCTTGTAGAAACACTTCTCCAAAGAGAAAAAGAAAGAGACCATTTCTAGATAAAACCCTGATCATTAGCTACTAATGCTCTTGGTAGTATCTGATGGAAATAAGATAGTCTGTCAATGCCACAAAGGAAAGGAATCATTTTTGCTTCCATTGCAGCCCTTTCATCCTAGGACCTGAAATCACATCACAGTTTGGCTGTCAAAAGCTGAAAAAGTATTACAGTGATTTTTTTGTTTAGACATCACCTCCGCTCCCCCTCCCTCCCCCCCATCTGAAGTTTTTCAGGAAATTTCCATTAAATTAGAAATGTGTTTCTTAATAGGAAATTTTCAATCCATCCTGAAAACCTCCAGGAGCCCTGACTCCTGGGGAACACTGAGCAAAGGTAATAGAGGAATATTTTCCTTCCCCCCACAAATGCATTTGTTGTAAAGCAGCAGGTGTGAGAAACTAAATTAATATTTGCACAGTTCAAATTCCTAGTGAACCACTCGAGTCTCTGCTGCAAATATGCAGATAAGAACCCTGCGATTTTAATCAAAGCAGATTGCGGCAATGGAGCAATGGAGGTGTTAAAAAGTGTCTCAGCTGTCCTTCTTCAAGCAGGCAGAAGGCTGATGAGAGTTGCTTAAACACCCCATACATGTCATGACTTGGAAATTACACTTTAAAAAGGCAGAGAAAGAAAAACAGGAGATAAAAAAGGAAACAATTCCTCTCTAAACAGGTACTTCCGATGTTACAGGAGAGGATCAACTATTGTCAGCATCTATTGGATTCAAGCACCTCGTGTTAAAATCTGCATTAAAGCTGCAGGTACTGGCAGAGAGAGGGCTGAGAGCCACAGTCCTCTACAGGAACTACAGAGAGGTGCATTTTGAGGTTTGTTAATTGCTAATCCCAGAAGAGTTTTGTGTGATCTGTAAAGTGAAGCAACTTCATGGCTCAAGAATTCCCACCAAGGCATGACCTGGTTGTCTGTTCCCTCAAGACCATGGTATCCAGCAACACAGGTGTAGGCACTGGCATCGTGGTGCTCTTCTCTTTATCTATTGCCATACAGACAAAAGATGTTTAGAATGTGCTCTGTCCTGGAATATTCCCTCTTTGCAGATATGGCGAATGTGCATTTTCTACAAGGAATACAAGCAGTGCTTTTACAGAGGATTACTAAAATGAAACTATCACTGTGCATTTTTACAAGGCTCTTCAAAAGATGCAAGCTGTTAAAGGAAAAATGCAATGTAGCTTGGCCAAGAGCATGAGACTCTTGAGGCTCCAAGCATCTTCTCAAACACAAATGGTTTAAAACTGAAGTAAATTGAAATGTTCTTAAAGTGACTGAGGGAGTGTGAAAGTTTTGACATGGCAAATGAAAACAAAACAGTTCTGACCTCTTCATCTTTCACTGCTGTTTCCATACACTCTTAGCTACAGAAAATCATTTTCTTTCCATTCCCAATTCCAACAGGGAAAAGGAATCAGCAGGGATGCTCAGTGTAGGGCAAACTAGATTAAATCACAGTGGAGAGCAAAAATTCATAACAGTCCTAAATCATCAGTACTGAATTTTTCCAGCAGAAATAATCAAAGCCAACTTGCTGCTATTTTTTGTCTTCTTCTCTATTTACATTATATTCATCCTAAGGAGAAGAATTTTAAGGCAGCCAAATCTAGAGTGATTCCAAAAACTCCATTGCGTTCCCCAAGGTTCACAGAGGACATGTGCACAAAGAAATGTGATTCTTTCAACACCCCTTAGACATCACAGATGCAAACAGGTCCTTGGGTTGTGAAGCTCCAAAGGAAAATACTCATAATTCTGAATTTTTCGTCATAGTCTTTGATTGACCTCATGAACAGAGGTAAAGAGAACTGTAACAGTCAAAGAAGAAAGAAACCGATTCCTTCATTCTAACAGCTAACATGCAGTGTGACAAGTTGTAATACATACAGCTTCCAAGTTACTGTGAAGACTTACCTCTAATCTATATTCAAACAACTTTGTTTCTACCTCCATGACCAGTTGATGAAAAAAAAGCATCCTGCATGTACTCTGCAGTTTTCCATATCAGAAATCCCACATCTGGAAAACCCATGAACAGCAATGGATCCAGACTTAGTGACACCCCCACTTAATAAACATCAAAATGCAAAGGCACTGATTTCAAGGCCTTTGCCACTCCACCCTGATCCAGATTTCCCAACTGAAACTCCTGCTGGAAGTTAAAAGGAAGGAAAAGCATTAACTGAAAAAGATACTGCTGTCTGCGGATATCCAACAGCAGTGAAAAACAGGGAGAAAGTACCCCCTTGGAACAAATGCATGGAGAAAGAGGCAGAGAGGAGCCAACTGAGAATGAAGTTCTGAACCATGTTTGTTTAACTACTGTAGTATGATGTCTAAAGATACAAGTTGGTACAGCTGCTAAAATCTGCTTTCTGTTACAGAAGTCATTTGGTGATGTCTGAAGCCCCAGATCAAGGGCCCCATGGCATCCATGTGTGGTGTAGGTGTGGCAGAAAGCATTTCCTCCAAAGAGATTTTGTAATTATAATGGACAAATGCCATTCCTCCAATTTAAATATGGAAAATTGAGAGACAGAGAGCTGGCATGGAAACACCCGGTCTCCTAGAAGCCTCTGCATTTGGACCTAAGTTTTCTACCCTGTGCAAGACTGATAAAGCTGATCACCTCTGTTGAGTCCCATCACAAACACCTCTCAGAGACATTTTAGCACCTTATATCACCAGACCCTGACACCATACTGTCCTTTTCATGAGTCTGCCTTTAACTGTTCTTATTTAAGGGCGAACTGGCAGTGTATTTTGATGTGGATAAGCACTCATAACTCAGAGCTCTGCATACACCCTGAAGCCACCTGTGTTTCATCTAGTGCTGGCCCTGCATGTTTAAGAGCAGCCCCTTTCACGGGAGGGAGAGCACTTACAACCAAGGGCACCCTAATGCAGAGGAAAGCACTGATTTGCATGGTTAATTCACAGTTGATTTCTGAGCTCTCATAAATCAGGGTTTTCATGTGCAGAATGAATCTATCACACATTCTGAGGGCCTTGCCCACACCACTGGAATTACCAATAAAAACAAAACAACTTTTATATTACTACAGACGCACCCTACAGCATCCCGGCGATTGCTAGAATAGCAATGACATTTATACCTCAAATTGATTCAATGAACAGCAATTAAACACACAGATAACTTTTTGACCGATCCAGTCCCTCAGTTCCTGCATTAAACATCCCTCAGCTAAGGTTGAATTCTTCAGTTAATTTATCATCTTTGGCTTCAGCTCTTTGGTGATGTTTCTATTTTGGGGAAGATGTCTAGTTACTGGTTCACAAGATCCTACTGCACATCATCTTTAAATAAACCCTTCTGGTTTCATTTTAGCCTCTGCCCGTTCCACCTTGGCTGAAAAAATGAATATACCAAAGCTTTACCAAGGCTCTTTGGAAAGAATTTTAATTAATTGCTTTGTGAACAATTTTGAATTTAGCAGAGGCTCATATTTCAAAGCCATCAGCATGACAGTGTCACAAAAGGAGAAGGAAAAATAACCCACTGAAGCCAACATCCATAAACATGCGAAAGAGCTATGGTAAATTCTGAATGATAAGCATAAAAAGGAGCCCCATGGGAGACAAAACCTTCTGTCGTACAGTGACAATTTTGAGTTAAATTAGCATAATTATTCCATTATAAACGACTGTCTCAAAAGTTTTGTACTCTTACCCATGGCAAATCTGTCTGGGTCTATCCTTGTTCAGGATCTCAGAGTAAGAACAGACCTTTCCTTTCCTAACTGAACAGTAAATTTGGCTGTTTTTCAAAGCAGAGCAAAAGTTCAGAGATCAGAGGAGGTGTTCTTCTGGTAGCAGCAACACCTTTGATCAGTAAAGTATGAAATATAAAGAGCAAATCTTACAAATTAAAGGAAAAATTAAGTCAGCTAGGAGAAAACCACTGCTGAACACATGCAACAGTTAACCAGAAGTGCCAAACAGATTATGTTTGAAGTGTCTGCAATGACAGGATATTGAACTCAGCAATCAAGAGATACCTTCCAGTTTTGCAGTCCTAAAGACATTTTTGATTTATGTTTCTTAGTAGTTACCTGGCTGCTGAGGAGAAAAGTAAAGAAATTCTGCCTGAACACACTGCTGGTGCTATTGTGATTCCATCAAGAGAAAAGGATGAGGAACTCAAAGGAGAGCCAGGTGTGTGGAAAAGACACTGTGCTGGGACTTGTGAGAGCTGGGATCATTCCCAATTCTTGACATGCCTTTAGCCTAGACAATTATCACCCTGATTTCTAATAGGGAGATTTGCACCATAAACAAAATGCAAGTAAATAAACTTAGTTACTTCATGATTTTTATGTTTCCAAGTGTTCCTGAAGGGAGATTCTTTAGTTTCCCCCTATGAAGACCTTCCCTGCCATCAATTTTTCTGCCTAACTTCATGCTAGCGGTTGTCTCTTAAGGCTTGTATATATCTCCTACTTTAGAGGAAGTCCTAATTGTGTTAAATAATAGTGGCCAAGTGGCTACAGTTCTTAACAAGGTTTGATCACAGCCACCTTCTAAATAGGCTGCAGATAAACAGGAGACAAAATTGATGGTGAAAAGGACAAGTGAGATGCCTTTGGAAATTATACAATGTGGCTAGAGCAGAGCTGCTCTGAAACAACCACCACACTGTTTAGGGCTGCTGGGTATAAGATACTTCTGTTAAGGCCGTGCCTACACAATTATTTATAGAATAAACTCAATGCTTCCTTTGGAGGGGTTCCAGAGCCCAGCCATCATCAGAGGAAATTAAAAACCAAACCCCTCCACGCGGCTTCCTGCAGCAAAGTTCTGAAGCTGTACATTCAGGCTGTCATGCTACAAGCAGCCTTCTGTCCCTTGAAGAAATGGAACGGCACAGCAGGTATTGTTACATGATACACTCAAAATGCCTGAACCCTCAAAGTGAATACAAATATCAACTGAAAAACCTCAAACAAAAATGGGTTTGCAACATCAGCTGTCCCACCAACAGGTATCACAACTGTTACACAGAATTCACATGCACAGGATCAGACCTGAAGGAAATGGCATCTGCTGAATCCTAGAATATCTCAGCTTCCCTTGGCTTGTGCCAGAGCTTAAGGGCTATTTAAACAGAGTTGTTTATAGGAAAAGCATTCGATGTGGCACAACATTAACAGTTATATAGAGCCAACCAGGCTCAAGAAGAGACCCCTACTAAACACAGAAATCAAAAGCTCTAAATAACCCATTTTTGGTACTGCCAGAATTAATAAAATGATCCGAGTTCAAAATGAATAGAGATAATTGCTGAGAGCATTGATGTGTAATGCAGAATTAATCAGCCTATGCTCATAACTGAGTGTTTAATCTCTCATGTAATACACTGTTAAATGTGCATAATTAGAGACAAATGATACGTCTCAGCCTGAGTTGCAGATGTGTTGCCCTCCAGCATGCCTGTGGGCTTCTGCCTATGGATAATGTGGCTGATACCAAATATGCCTTCAGCTTGTGACTTGGCAGGATCTTCCCTTTAGAGTTCAATTTACTTTAACAAGCTTCATCAGCCTGTCCTGTCTTTTCTGCCCTTTCTTGGACTCCCTACAGTCTTTGTTGCTACACCTTGCCCAGCAAAAGTGTGCCAGGATGGGAAGCTGCACTGCTCTCGATGTCCTCCTCTTCATTCACAGAGAATACAAGCTGTTATTATACCCAGACTAAGATTTCAAAGCACCTGGCTAGAAATCCACACACTTGCTAAAAAGTGCCTACAAAAAGCGTATCTTAAGGATGTTGATGCTGCCCATTATTAGGCGCTGGAGACCCTGACAGCATAGAGGCAATATATTAGTGTCACTTCATATGTATTAGGGGGCTGAGTGCAACCTTCTGGCAAAGGGATAGTGTGGGGAGTGCTGTTTGTGAGCCCACAAGCATTGCCAGAGGCAGCTCCTGGCTGCCAAGGCTCTCAGCACCCAACAAAACCAAGACAGACAATAGGAGCTGTGAGTGAAAACCAGACTTGCTTCACGACTGCAAACCTGTGCCAGAGCTTGCTGGTTCCAGGAGGGCAATGGCCCAAAGGCACCGTCCAGCCAGCAGCTTTTGAGTGCACAGCAGGCTATTTGTGACCAGGAAAATCTGCCTCTTGTGCTGTATTTCCATACACGTTTAATCCCAGTGACTGAAGAAGACATTGGCAAAGCATATGCCCTGCGAATGGAGGTGAATGAAGCACTTCACTGCAAATGGAGCCTAACATTTATTTTGGGTGTGCGGTGGAGTCTGAATTCATGTGATAGAGTAATCCTGGGTGAGGTCATGTGTTCCTCTGAAGGGGCTTTTTGTACCCCGGGTTAGTTAGCAACGCTTTTTCTGTTATCAAGCATCTGATTAAACTCACAAAAGAAGGGGCTTTAAAAAACAGTTTGAGGCAGAACTGAGAAGCGAATAAATAAATTGGGGTTTTGATTTTTTTTTTCTTTTCATTTTATCCGACAGGAAAAGAAGATTGGAGTAAGATGGGAAAGGGGCACAAGAATGAGATTCATTGTTCTTGCGTGACAGGACAAAGTTTCTTGATCTATTTCCAAATCTCTACAGAGCCCAGCACCATGGCAGATGCTGGTTAGATACATCCATGGGGCAAATTTCACCTTGAGGGATCACAGTGTACTGTCCCAGTGGCATACAGTGCACTGTCAGCAGTGGCACAAGCCTTCTAGAAGCCATCCTCTGCCTCTCACTGCACAGCACCTACCTTCTGTGGGAGTAAAATCCATCACCAAAACACTGGGCTTTTGTGCCATTACAGGGGAGTTAAACTGTGCCCCCTGTTTTTATTTGACTTAGCCCTTAGTCTGAGAACATTTATCACCCTGAAGCTCAAGCAACTTTGGTAGAGCTTTACAGTATCCCTTATGATGTGGCAGGAACACTGAAGGGAAAGAGTGAGTTATAACTACACCATTACTAATTTCCTGTGCAGGACACACACCCAAGGTCAACTTATACTGGGAAGTCTAAGAGCAGCAAAGCCTGAGTTGGTCTGCACTGATTTATCTGTAAGCACTCAGAGATGTTTACAAACATTAAGGTATCTGTTGTTAAATACCTGCACTCATCAGAATTACGTTATTTCATATTAGTTACTTGGTGGTGTCAGTGATCTCCTATAGTATTAAAAAACAACTCAATTCCTCTCATTCTGCATAGTTTCATTCAGTGTTTCTCTGTCATCTCCACTGGATGTCCAAGTAACCAGACAGACATACAAGGGGTGGCTCTATAAAAAGAGCACAAAAGAACTGTAACTGAGTGATGATAAATTTAACAGGTAACAACTGGTTGAACGTTTTTTACCCAACATGTTTTGCCATTGAAAGATGCCATTCTTCGCTCAAGTCTGAAAAGTCAGTAAGAAGAAAACTAAAATATGGTCAGCAGCATTTCAGGAGTTCTCTTGCTCAAGAAAAAAATCCATCCTGCCCTGAAAGACCTTCTGAGGGAAACCTCTTTGAAACCAGTGATTTCTCTGCTAGCGCTTGCTGTGAACAAAAATGGCCTTTTTGAAAACACACCCCACTCAATCATTTCTTCAAGCCCCTTTTCCTGATAAAAGACAGACCAGCCTGGACTTCCATTTATGAAAGTGAAATGACAGTGCTTATGCTGTCCTTCATCCCAGGACAGGAGGAGGAAGAGAATGACTGTTACGATCATTTACACCTTTAAGAGTGTAGAGATATGTCCATGAGGAAGACGTGCCAATGCATTTTAAAACACTGTTATACACCAAACTAAATTTTCAGGTAGCAAAATACTTCAAACAGCAGTCCAAGAGGTAAAGAGGGTTTTATTGAGTTTCGACTCCTACCCCATTTACCTTCCTGTTTCTTACCTATTTCTTTGTGACCACTGATTCATCTGTTTGCAAGGCAAGTTCTTCTCATAATACAAAAAAATATCACAACTACAGATAAGTAACACTTCCCCTACACCCTCCAGGCATGTTTGGCTGGAAATCGTCTTGGCATGGAAACAAACAGCTTGAAAGACTGGGAAAAGAGAAGAGAGAAGAGCTGAGGAAGGACCAGGAGGGGGAGCAGAGATGATAGATACTGAGTACTGCTGATTGTGGTGCTCTGGTGTTAGCCAGCTCCACATTCTCTTTTCCTACAAAGCGTTAGACCAGCTGGTGAATTTGACCTGGGGCACTCCAGTGATTCACAACAGTTAAAAATATGTCTCTGTATTACTTTTTCAGAAATACAGTTTTTGGGTGAGGCAAAATAAGGATAAGAGCATGCAAGAAGGATGCTGCTGAAAGAGTTCAAGGGAATGATGCAAGCGGTAGTAAGCTGTCTCAAGTAACATCTCACATGGGTTATGCTGCTGCTTCTTTAGAGGTGCAAAGCCTGGGAAATTAAAATACTGCGTAAAATGCACAGTGTTTCTTGCATTAATATGTTTAATTAATTTTTATTAATAAAGGTTTATTCCCTTTTTTTCTGTCAATGTTGAAATGAAAGCCAAATGTTCATTTGAGTCAGGTTTTGAAAATATATTTGAGGTGGCATTTATAAGAGTGCCTTGTATGTTGGTTTGATTTGGATCCATCTACTCACACAGTGTAAGAGAAAGAGCAATATCCTCCAGATTTGTCCTGCAAAGACATGTGGAAGATGATGACAGGCAAAGGAGCAATGCAGCTCACTTCTGTTCTACCAGAGCCTTGGGTTGTGGTGCTGTGAGGATTGGTCTTTCTAAAGAGTAGAGAATCTTTTATAAAGACTGGGAATACAAACTGCCAGATGGACTTAGTAGGGAGTCAGTCTGCTGCCTAGTGATGAGAAAATCAAAATGTAGTTTGATATACAGGGCAGAAAAAGAGTACGTTCATCTGTTCAATGGAATGGTGAGGCACAGACCATAAGAGACCTTATAGGAAGTGAGAAATGAAGAGATCTCCCACTAAATGGATTTGCCAGGCCCAGAACTACATCTTAGCAGTAATTGACACAAAAGCTTCCCAACCAACAGCCTGCCATTTCTGAGTCTTCTGAACCATAATGAGAGAAATTAAGCTAAATAGAGCTGGGTTGTTAGGGCTGGAGTCATGGAGTTCCCATAGGAACTCTCAACAGGAACTCCCAGAAAGTGCTTACAACTTCAGGATTAATTGTGTGGTCTTGTGGTTAGAACTGAAGCCTGAAAGCCAGACATCCTGCACTGAAATGATTTTATAAATCATCTGGTGTGCCTCAGTTTATCCACTGGTAAAATCTCCCAGGGAGAATGTATGTCTCAGGGAATTCAGTACTCCAAGGAGCACACAGGAGAGGTATTGTCAAACCCTCATTTCCATGGTTAAATATCTTCCTGAAGAATGCTAGAAAATTGCTAGGAAATACATAAGGAAAAAGCAAAGAACTGAAGTGGTATCTCCTGCAATGTAAGGGAGAATGAATCACCAACAGGGAAATGCCTTCTGCCCTGCAGAAGGAAGTCTAACCAGAGATGCGTAGCCAATACTGGACTGCTTGAAATGCTAGGGTAACTCTAGAAAATTGAAGACTTATTCTGAAACCAAAGCACAGCCAAGCCAATCACCAGAATATGGAGCTGAGTCCATGGAAATAAATGATACAGTTAACAAAACCCACAGAGAAGCACACTAGAAAACTGAAGAAAAATGTGCAACTGAAACAAAATTCCTGGGTGTAGCTAATGGTCTTCTATATACAGAATGCCCTTTCATCTCTAACAGTCTCCAGATATTTTATGAAGTCAGAGGGATCATTCATACACACAGTCTTCCTCCATGATGAGCTGTATCCGCTGTTGTGTAGCAACGTCATCTGCTGTTATACAACTGAAATGATTCATGCTTTCAGACAGGATGTAAAGAAGAATACTACATCCAGCTCAAATCACAGGTGGAGTTTTATAGGAGCCACAAGAAATAAGCTAGTTATTTTATGGGGCACATTATTCAAATGTGTTACATATGAACTAGAAAAGAGAAACAGAATTAGAAGAGGTAATTATGGGAGATGTAGCATCAACTCCATCTGATCCAGCTCCCAGTGACTGAGATGAGGCACAACTGAACAGGGGATTCAGTCTGTCCTTGGCCCTTGTTTTGTTTAAGAGCTCTGACACTTGAGCATCAATTTCTGGAAATGGGAAGTCAGAAAAAAGAAACAAACCAAGCAGGTCAGTGGGGTGCTTTTGAGCTGCATTCAGACTAACGGCAGGGTGCTCAGCAACCAGCCAAGTAGAGCAATTTGCTACAAACTTGAGAAAAGAAAAGAGGACTATGCATCTGCTAAGTGCTTTTTTTCCTCCCATCTGCAAAGCAACCTCTGTACTTATTGTAGATTTCAGAGTTGTAAGAAGAAAACCCACTAGTAGATCCAGCCTAGACAGAAATTCTGGATTAGAAACAGCAGGACACAAGTAGAGTGAACAGCAACAAAGACAATGGATTCAGAAAAAACATCATGTTCTAAAACCAGAAGCAGGACTGTAGAAATGAGTCGTCTCAGAGGGACTCCATGGAAAGCAGAAGGGTTCATGCTTCCCTTTTGCTTAGTTTCCCACCAAACCCCCTGTTCACATTTACAGCTCAGAAGTGAGTTTTACCCATTAGCCTCTGAAGACACATGCAGAACTCTGAGCTGTTAAATGCAGAATTGAATCAGGTCCATCGTAGAGCTACCACAGCCACTGAAACCTAGATCAGTGCCTTCTCCAATATAAAAATCCTCTTTCACAGCAAAAGCAACTTTAGCACATAATCTCTCAGCAGAAATCGTTCTTGCCTCCTATGTACATACTGTCCCGTTTAATAAAGGCTTTTCCTAATAGCAAAAGCATTCGCCTGGTCTCTTGGCTTTTTCCTCCTCATAGCAAAGACTGGAAAAGCTCTACAGAGCTTCTATAGCTGGAAAGGAGCTACAGTTTTCTAAACTTGTCTTTGGAAAGTTTCTTTGCCAAGTTACACTTTGTCAGGAGCTCATTATTTTCTGGGTAGACACTGGAGACTTCACTTTGAATTAGTTTGAGGGATTTGCTGATGCAGTTTCAAACTATGAGGTTTGGGTGCTTTTTTGCATGAATCACAGCAACTTACGTTCAAGCCACAAAGCAAGCTCTGCTTCATTTCCAGACCCTTCACCACAGTCCTTCTTCCAAAACCACCTACAGGTTCTCCAAAGCCTATTTTATAGAGTCCTAGATAGGGTTGTGCTGAGATGGGAAGAGCAGAAATTCAGGAGCTCTGAATTTACTTCCCGCTCCCTTCATGCTGAATAAGAGTTTCTGAGAACAAAGCAGCAGCCAGCTCTGGAAATAGGAGCTTAGTCTCACTTGTCTCTAAAATTCACAACTGATTCACAAACACCAGCTATTTTGCAGATAATGAGATGTAAGAAAAAAATCACCAACACTCTTAATAAATGTAATATGAACAGGTGAATAAGCGATCTGCTATGAAAAGGCGGACACCAAATCAGGAATTTTAACAAAAATATTGGTAGTAGAAAATACGATCTTTGCATTTAAAGAACCACGTGCCACTGACGTATTAAACAAGTACATAGTGTACAAGTGAATAGGCTAAACAAACTGAGTCCACATTGCTTTGTACAGCATCTCTCATGAAGCTGTTTTTCACATTTCCTCCTGAAGCTCAGAAGGAAGAGGTGAGCCAAACCCCTGTTCCATAGATCCAGCATCACATTTTTCCATATTTAAAGTTACTTTAGCTGAATGAAAGTCACATACAGAGAAAAGTGATGTGGAATTCTTCTGTTTTAACGACTTTGCTGCAACTAAGAGCACAAATAATTTACATGTATATTCATCTGGAATAAGAGTGTTTAAGTAGCATGAATTGCTATAGATTATATTGGTCAGCAGGATGCTTTCAGAACTCACAGTGGCTATTTACACATGGTCTGTAATTTTAGTTTCATTTAACTATGTATCTGTTCAAGCACTGAAAATGACATCTCTAAAAACATCTCAGAACTCAGGCATAAAAGCCTGTGCTATTCTTGACAACCAGAAATATTATTACTTGCCTCCTGTCATTAGCAGCCTTTGGTCATCATTTTAAAAGAAGCTGGGGAAGCGCATGGGTAACCCTTCACCAGGCAATTCTCTGTTTTTAAAACAACTATTAGTTTACTTGAATGGTTTTTCCTCCCCTCCGGAGCTCCTCTGTCCTTGGTACTAGCATTGGGAATGTGCTGGAATGTGCACATTCTTCCAACTCCCCACACCACAGAAAGAGTTCCTTGAAATCCGGCTTCCAGTAATAGCCTCCTGGCCAGATATGTGCTTGGCCTGGTTCTGTCAGATGTGGTAGCATCAGTGTGCATCTTTGGCAACCTAGGGTAGGGTTGCAAACTCATAGGAGAACAATATACCTAATGAAGAGTGAAGATGGAGTGAAATCAACCACAGCTTGGCAAGACAAAGGAAAAGATAGATTAGATTCACAAAATATGAAACAAATTGAGTGCAAGGCATGTGGAAAAAGAGAGAAGAGTGTTCCTAAAAAGTGTTTCTCAGTGCTCTGATGTAAAGCAGAAGCACTTATGTAATGGAATGGAAAATACAGGCATATACACAGCCCTGAGCAAGTGATTAGTTGGGATGGTGACTGAACTCGGACAAAATTCTGCACTGCTGCTTCAAATGTCAACAAATTGGGCGCTGTTACACTAATGGGGAGACTTGAGAGACCTCCACCGACAGCGTTGTGACCTCCTTCTCTTAACCCACAGTGACTTGAGACCTGTCTGAGCTAAAGTCTTAGCTGGCAGCAATTTGAGCTGTGGAATATAAGAAGGGATGTGGAGCTCAATTATCCAGCAACAGATCTCCAGTGAAATCAAATCAATCGTGTCACATGAGAATTTGGCTGGCAGCCTTTGCAATCTGCATAGGAGAAACCATCCCCTTAGAAATGCAAGCTGGAGTGAAACAGACAGGGGATAATGCAGACAATGAAGTGCTGCTCCATGCATGAAAAGTGCTCGATGGATTCTAATTTCCTCTCTGCCAGTCTGTTTTTATCCTTGTGTTACTCCATGAGCAGTACTCCTGACCTATGTGAGCACAAACCAAACTGGATCTGAACAAGGCATCCTCTATAAAAAGGAATTTCTCTGCTGTATAATTAAGACAACATCAAGCAGCCCTACTATATGCATGTTCAACACCCTGTACCAAAGCGAAATAATTGCTCATCTTAGCAGAAAAAGCTCTTTGCCCATGTGAAACCAATGAAGTTAGACTACAAACACTCAATTTTTATTTACACTAAGGCTCCCTTTAGCCAGTGTAGTAGGGCAAATTCATAGGACTATAAGATTTATGGGGCATATTTCTATTGATAGAAATTGCACTTTTCTTACATCAGGTGTGAAGTTTATGTATACACACGGAAACAAACATTAAGGATCCCTGCAGATGTTCTGAGCAACATAAACAGTACAATAGAGAGACAGGTCACAACCTGGAAAGCACTGTATTAATTCGTGATCAGTTCCCTGTTCTTTCACCGAAGACAGAGGGACCATTAGTAATGTGAAAATGTAATCCCCTACAAATCTAGAGGGATTCAAACCAAAGCAAATGAACTCTGTGTCCAAAGTCGACTTCCTCAGTGCTGACATGGCATGACAATACCAGAAGCACGGGGTTTCTGTGGGCACAGATGGGGCAGGGGCTCTGGACACTTTGAGATGCGAAAGCCTACAGACCAGTGTTGGAGAAAGCATGGAAAAGGGGACACAGGGCTGTCTGGTAGTAAACTGTATGTTCTTACTTCTACCAGCAATCCTGACAAATCCCAGTGTAGTACTGCTGAGGTAAATAAACAGTGTATGAAATTACCACCTGAGAATGACAAAGTACAAATCATGTTAATGCATTTGAGAATAGTGCTCTCTCTTTCCATCAAAGATGGAACTGCAACACTGGTAGTGCTGGATCCCTGTGACTGACTTGCTAACACATAAAGTATATAAGTCTACATCACAATTAACACTTGGCAGTGGAACTATAAATCCCCTGGCTTGTAGATGGTATATCCTCCTATAAACATTGCACTTGGCCACCAAACTGGAAAAAATAGATAGGACATTTATAAGGAGTGCTTACCATGGGAAATGCCAGTATTTTTTCCTGGAAGCTATTTACATTGCCAAAATAATTCAGTAAGAAAAATTATCTGAGACCTTTCCTTTTATATGCATCCTGTTCTCTTTTGGCTTGTAAGCTACAGTGTGCAGCATTCATTCTGAATCAGATGTGAATTACTGTAGTACAAGCAATGCAGAAGGGAACTGTAAGCCTCAAGTAAAGGAAAAACATGAGTTACACTGTCTCACTAAGAGGAATGGAATGCCTACACATCATAAGCTACCTTTATATCTTTCTTGGCATAGACCTTTGTCACATAGTGCAGGAAAACTATTCAGGGGGATTCAGCATATCCAAAAGAAGCTGGCTTTCCAAAAGGACCAGTAAAAACAAAGAACCAGTGCAAAGTGGACACTGAGCTCCTTTTGAAAGCCTAACAAACTGACTTCTGACTAAATGAGATCACGCCAGGCCAAGAACAAGGAAAACCACTAAGGACTTGCACTGAAGTGTACAACACATACTGAAAGTGAAACTTTCCTGTCTGACTAAAGGCTTTTCATCAAACCAAAGAGGCAGAAAACCATGGTCACAAGAGTATTTGAGCTTGCAATTGGCACTTACCTACTTGCTCTGCATCCTGTCTTTGAGGCAAGCCCAAAACTGATGAACAAAATCTGTTTCTAGTTCTTCTGATTTGTTGGGAATGAAAAGTGAAAACCCCTTTCCTGGAAATAAACCTCTTTTTTTTTAGTCCCTTCCTAGCAGGAGTTCCTTAATGGTGGAAATAACTGTTCAGACTGTTCTGATGGGCCAGCAGGGAAACAATCTCAATTTAACTTCTACGTATACTCTGAAGAAGATATTTATGTCCCTTTTTAGCTTTGTGCTGACTGAATAGTATGAAAGAGCATAAAATTAAAGAAGAATCAAGGCAGTTCACATTAAATTATGGGTAATATCCCAATCCCATAAGAAAATTAGCTTTTGCAATTTTAGATTTCTGAGCTTTTCGTGTTCTAGTGCATCTGAGGATAAGGCACAGGCAAATGCTCAAGCAGATAGTTGAAGGAAAATCGTTTCTGTGGAATTTCCCCAGGCACCAATTTCAGCCAACATCTATACACATATAGTCAATGCCACAGCCTGGCATGGGGATGAGGCAGACTACTACAACAACCCTTTGTTGTGCCTATGATTCAAGCAATTGTTTTTAAAATCTGTATTAAAGATGACTGTTCCACCATCCTGCACTTTCAACTCAATTACTAAAAAGAATATGTTTTCTAGGCATGAAACAATATCATTTTTGTGAAGAGTTTGGAAACCGAGCACTTCTGTGAGCTGAAGAAAGCTTCCTTTCTCTTCCCTGTGTGGTTCTGCTTATGGGGAAAGAGCTTTCTGTGTGAGTAATCTTTCTAAGTAGGAAGCAGAGCTCCCCTATTGCTAGGGAAGAATGGACCTCCAGTAGGCTAATATGTGATGGATGACTGAATGCAAACTTGGCAACGTTGTTCTCCGCTACCCAAAGAATACAAAATGCCAGAGGCTATTCGCATACAGGCACTCTCTAGTTGGAGGTTTTGAAAACTTGGCACCATCCCACCTTAGTTTAATTGAAACTACAGTGGCAAGACAATTAAGGATGTGAATTTGGAGACATTTCTTGCAACAAGAGCTACTCAGGATGAATTTATCTTTGATGACTGACTCATGCATAAGCCAAACAAAAACAGAAATGGAAAGTTATTCTCATTGACCCCTGAGTGGCAAAATCTGACCTTTGTTTGTGAAGGGCACTTTATGGGATATAATGTATATTAACTAGTACTTTATCGAGTTTACATCCAGATATACTCACTGAAGCTATAGAGTTTTTTTTTTTGTTGATGATGTTTTGTCAGCAACAGGATGCACAGTATATAGTGAACAATGATGCCTATAGAAATCCAGTAAAATATTACATTAAGGCCATGTCTAGTTATAAAGGCATGTATTTCATTCCAGTCAATGTTAAAAGGAGACACCGAGTTATTCAAACTTTGTCCTTTTGGCAGAAAAGGAAGAAGACTCCGTATTATATTCTTTCTTTCAATGCCCAAATGCTTTCTGCTGGATCAAGAGACATCTCATGTCAGGCAGTTCCCTCCCCAGGCTGACTCCTCCTCCCCACCCTGCCCATTCCACACAGTAAGTTACATCATACAGAGAAAGATTTCACTACCTGGAAGAATGCCCAGGTTTTAACTTTTCCCACATGTGGAAGGCATTTAACTTCAGCTCAGCTTGGACAAAGGGTCAAACACATGAGTGGACAGTAAGCGCCGAGTTAGGGAAAGTTTCACACTTGTATAAGCCCCACAGCTCAGTGAAAATGGAGATGGCACAAGATTGTCTCTTGGGGTTCATTTTCCTTCTCTCTGGTAGTCCTGTTCCTCAAAGAGCTTCTTTCCTCCTTTCCCTTTGCTACACAAAGAACTGTTTTGAACAACTAATAATAGCAATTGTAAGTTGTTTGTGGCAGAAAGCATTGCTTATTATAATGTCTATTCACTCTTTCTAATACAATGAGGCCCTAAAATACTGTTGCAATAGTAACAACATCAGCAGCTTCTAATAAACTCCTATACAAATCCAATAGAAACCATGGTCAGCAAGTCCACTTTGATGTCAAACATTTTAATGAATTAAATTACATCTTATGTAAATTCATTAAAAAATTCCTTAATAATATCCCTTATTTCTCATCTCTTGACTTCAAGTTACAATATATCCCTATCCAGAACGTACCAGTCCTACAACTGCTTGCACTAGTTTTGCATATCTCTGAGCCTGGGTGATGACAAAGTCTACTAAACTTAATTCACTGTTACTGCTACCTTCCGTAGTTTCCTTCTTCAGTAACAAAGATTCCTCCACAATATTACATCAGCAACTTCCTTAAAACTACTAAGGATTGCTATTACCTTCTACAGCAGTTTCAGGCTTCTATAGTCTATAACCATGGGAGTTGATAACAGAGAGCAGCTTTTGAGAAGGGTGTGCTAAGTTCATGCCAGAATTTAAGTCTGAGAAAGTGCACATTGGTAAACCAGAGCACAGTTTTTAAGCCCAATATCTCAAACTGCCACAATTCAAAACAAATACCTTGTTATTATTGGAAAGCTGAGATTTCTTACGTTCCAGTGATGTAAATCATCTGTTCCTAAGGCTAGAGCTTTATGAGAAACTGGACTCTAAAACTGTCAATGGTCTTTCAGCTTAGCAGACTGTGATGGCATGTGTCCAAGGACGAATATATCAAGTCATAAGCTTCAAATTAGGGTAATTTTTAATCACTCTCATTTCTCATGTTTTAATAGACAGGGTAGGACAGATGCGTGTGTCACTGCTGATGAAGCAGACACCACCCTCTGCATTTACACTAAACTTCCAAATGCTAGATTCAAGCTAGATTCCAAATTCAAGCTAGAAGTTACCAGGGTTCAACAATAGAAATGGCCAACTGAATAAACACTGTTTTTCCCTTACAGATTTGCTAATATGGGGCATCATTTAAAGCAGACAAGCATTATACACTCCAGAACACTTCACTGCCAGTTAGCACCACCCAAACCTCTGAACACAGCCTACTAAGCTGCATGAACAGATATACTGTTGTATTGTACCAGGAAAGGGGCAGAGGACTGCACGTACAAGTCCAGTATTTCAAATGGTGTCACCAGAAGGGACAAAAGGGTTAAAGCCTAGGCTTCAAAGCAACATCACTTCTCAAGTGTTTCAAATGCACACCTCTCAGGTCTACTTCAATCTTAAAAAGGACAGAAAAGTCCCAAGAAGCACAGACTCAGCCATTAGTCTCATTTTCTTATCAAAAAAGTGAAACAATAGTCAAGCATAGATTTTGACAGCCCCTTTAGAGCAGAACATGTCAGAATATCTTCATACCTGAGTAGGTTTTGGGTTTTTTTCAGATATTTTATAAAAAGTAGTAATATGAAGAATAAGCCACCTGACCTGAACTTCAAACACCTTCAGAAATGCTGTTCTAGCAACATAATAGTGAAGTTTAAGTGAACATTGACGAGAAATGATCCAATCTTAAAGAGCTGGGATTATATATGTATCTATAATTTGCATTAACGAAAGTCTCCAGCTAACACAGTTACTCATAATTTTGTGGACTTTGAATCTGAGTTTAGGGATATACCTAGTAAGTTCTAAGCATCATTAATCATCATTATCTCAACAGGAGGAGTGGACCATGCTGGTTTGCTTTTCACATGCCTATTGCCACCAATGTACCTGGATGAGATTTCTTTAGCAGAAAATCAGCCTCCCCTCCAAATGAGATATGACATTCCCATCTGCCAGCTGTATGCTTTTCAGCAGTTCCTTTGGCTCTTTTACAGCTTTGGAAACACTGATAAAGTAATTGCAGGCATAGGATTAAGGACTGGAACTTGCAAAGAATTTTGCCTGGGCTGAAAGGAGCCAGAGGTTAAAATTAATGACCAAAAAATATGGGAAATGAGTAGCAATTTGCTGAGGATAGTGGCTGTGACAGGGTCAGTGAGGGTGGGGGCAGCCAGCTCCCCATGCTGCATCCCCTGTACAGCAGCCCCCTTATTCTGCCCCTGTACAGCCTAGATGTGCATCCTTTCCTGAGTAAAGGTGCAGAGGTGCAATAGCTGCAAGGGAATACATTGAGAACTCTTCCAAGTACCTTCAAAATTCACTGCCAGGAAGGTGAACTACAGAGTGATGGATTCACTTTTGGCTCAACAGTTTTATTTGCTCAAACATTTGCTCCCAAATTCCCAACAGCAGTAAAAAGAAGAAAACAAAAGGCATCACAACACTTTTCTGCCAGTCTTCCTGGGATTCAAAGGCTGTCATGAGCCCCCACTCTCCCTGAACCATTAAGAAAAGTCTTTCTCAGACTAGAGCACCCTTAAGCTTTGAAAGGCAAACGCACAACCCCAGCATAATAAAGAACCCCAACACAATGATAATCAGGAAGACTGTAAAGTGAATTCCCATTACTTAATACGATTTTAAAACAAAAAAATAAACTGGGAGACAAAAACGGACAACATCTTGACAATAAGGCTTCACCCAGTCCATAATTACATGTTACCTCACTGGTTTCTATGTTTTACATAAAGGAAAATCTGATAAATATCTTTATTATGCTTTATAACTGTATGAGGTCTCCACTGTACAGGAGGACACGTCCCCATCACTTCAATCTGAACACAACCTCCTCCTGCATAGGATGGCACATACTTTTCTGAAGTTTAGAGTAACTGCCCAGACCTCTGTCTTCTAGGAGCCAGAGAGCAAACCAGGCAGGGAAAACTGCGGAGGTGATGTAACATCAAGTTTTGAGTAAGTGGGCTAACTCCTAAACGAAGCTGAGGGCGATCACCTTCTCCCTGTCCGCTTCTTTATTTAAAGCCAATCTGAGCCGAACTGATAAGTGCAGACACAATCATGCAGAGAAGCTCCGTGCACAAGGCAGCAAGTAGTTAAGACACACCATAAAGCGTCTCCGTTTTTCCAAGAGGATGGAGAGTTTCACCCTCCCGGTGCCCAGAACCCTCTCGTTTAAGCACTGGTAATTAGATACCAGTTGAATCTCCCTTTGTCTTCTGCTCCCCACTACAGACTGGTGATGCCACACTTCTAAAAGAAACTGGAGCCCAGTGGGGGGCAGGGAGGAAGGTGACAAAGGCTCCAGGGCAAATGAGTGTGTAGACAGCAAACTGCAAAGGGAAGGGGCCTGACTTTCAGGTCACACACAATAGCCAAGGGAGTGGAGTTTACCTGGGAGGTTTAAGAACTGCAAGTGAATTTAGTCTGGCACACGAGGTGAGAATGGGGGAAACGTTTACGTTACTTCAGTAGCCACGAGGAAATCCCAAACCTGATTTTCTACCTTTCCTGTCAATTAGGTTTCTGTCTCTATTTCTGTAGACGGCCAGCGTTCAACTAACTCAGCCTTCATTCATTCATTGGATCAGATTGATATCACTGAGACATCTCTTATTCCACCAAACAATAAAAACAGCCACGCTCCAGTTCAAAACTAGCCCTAATAAGACCCCTGCCTATCCAGACTGACAGCGTCCATGAGGGTCATGACAGAGCACTCTGGCATTGCAAACCTGAGTGGAAGAAGAGGTTTGAATTCAAGAGGGGCTTACCTTACAGACTGACAGATCTCAGATCCCGCTGTGAGCAGCCTCCATGAAATAAATAGGATGTTAAAGTCAGCTGCTGCCTTCTGACTTCGCTGCCGTCCTGTCAAAAACTCGGCGAAGTTGCGTGCTCTGATTTTGCAGGTGAGTGAGAGGCAGAAACGTTTGACAGTGAAGCAAACTGGTCAGATCAGCCAGATTCTGCGGGGTTTATATAGCTGAGCTGCAAATCCTGATCCCTGGCTCATTCCACTGTAATAGGACGCCTGAAGGCATTTTTTTTTTCCCCAGTTTTGCTTTAAAGGAACAGCCCCTCTCTTTGGCTTCGCTTCTGAAAGACGCACAGGCACACTCACATACACACACTGTTATCCCCAGACACACACACACACACACAAAGAATTTGCATGCAATTTATGGCTAAAGAAGGAAACCCCTGAACCATTCAAGAAGAAAGTCAGCTCAGGGCAAATGACTCAGAAAGCAAAATATTTTCCTTACAGCATCAGCAAGTAAATTATCGGGAGTTTTAATCTCCTCATCTCCCTTATTTTAACATTGCCAAAGAGTAGCAAACTTCAATAAAATCAGAGGAATCACCAGCAGGATTTCAACTCCTACAAAACATAATGGGGCTGAAATGCAGTTTGGTGCAAATTGACCCCATTCTACTGGATCAGCTAAAGGATTCTGGTGTACCCAAGATGAGGAGCTGGTAAATCCCCATATATTCAAGTCTGTGATCTCCTTAACCTTCTTTTGTACTCCTGCTCTCTCAAGAGCCATAGGCAGAAGAGTGGAGAAATGAAGAGGAAAGTCTAATGAGCAGAACCCTTGCCTGATTCTTTGTACAAAACAGAGGAGATAAAAGCCCAAAGCAAATGACACAGGAAGGATTCCTTTTCTTCTCAGATCTGATAAAAAGAGATTGCATGGCTCTGTGTGTGCCAAGGTAATCCAACCACTTTTGTGAGCCTTGTGGTCTCTCCTTCATTCCATTCTCCCTGCTTCCCAGGCCAGAGCTGTCTGTGACACCCAGAGTGCTAATCTGGGACCTTTTCAGGGTGTTTGTTATCTCTGACTGCCCTTGAAACTCAGGCTTGTGCAAAAAGATCACAGTTAAAGGATACTCATTAACACTTATTCCCTCCTATCTGGTACTAAAAGCCTGACCCCTCTCTTGTCTGCACCCCAGCCCACTATTGATTTGGGTTTAATTTTTTTATTTTTTATTTGCTGGAGTGTTGGCAGCAAAGGAGAAGAGAGGAAAATTTATCTCTACTTTCAGGTCTATCTTCTAGGAGAAGGGACAAAATCACTCTTTATTTGAAGATTCAGAAAGTACGACTTACCCAAACACTTCTGAAGACTGAACCCAAAACGCTTCTCACCGATTCCAAGGGGCAGTGGGCAGCCAGGTAAGAAAGAAAAGGGATCTTGCTCGGGAGCAAGGATGCTCATAAAGGTAAAAACTGATTGCTCAGACCTTGCTGCTGATGTTTCTTTCTGAATGTCGCTGCACCCAGCTCCAGGACTCACACACATCATTTTGCTGCTTCTCAGGCACAGCACTGTCAGGAACATATTTGGGTAAGGATGGCAGAATTCTTGACCCTGAAATTCTGAATCACCTTTTGAGAATCATTCTTTTTGAGGCCATAAAAAGTAGAGTTGCTCTGTTCACTGAGCTACATCAGCTTTCTTTGCTGTGGCTTTCATACATAGTGTGTATCCTTTCATGTCTAGTAATATCACTGAGCTCACACTGAGCTCCCTTCCACAGCACGTGACACAGATTTTGGTTGTTTTCAAATAGCTGCTGCTGACAAACCAAGCAAAAAGCAAACAAAAACACTTTGAAGTTTTTACAAATTATTTTTCAATTAGATCCCCTTATCCAACTGATTACAGAAGGGTTCAAAAAACACTAAGAGGGAGGTCCATTAAGACCAATAGTGTACCTGCATCAGCCATTGATGAACACCCATTTCCAATTTCTGAGTTTATTTTTTACATTATGTGTTTTATAACAGGCATATCCTAGGACAAGAAATGAGCCTCCGTTGGAGAGAGGGTCAGAAATGTTAAATAATCCCTGGTAAAGGCATCAGATCCTCTTTGATCCATGATTTCTTTGAATAAATCTTGTTCTGTTCATAAATTGGTTTGTGTTGGAAGGGACCTTAAAGCTCATCCAGCTCCAGCCCCTGCCACGGGCAGGGACACCTTCCACTAGAGCAGCTTGCTCCAAGCCCCTGTGTCCAACCTGGCCTTGAACACT
>JASSUY010033063.1:0-15148 GCA_032466535.1 Forpus xanthops
CCCCCCCCCCCCCCCCCCCCCCCCCCCCCCCCCCCCCCCCCCCCCCCCCCCCCCCCCCCCCCCCACCCCCCCCCCCCAAAAAAGGCGCCCGTAAGGCCAAACCTTTGCAAGAAACCGCTGAATTGAGGGATACAGGTCAGTTAAACTTGTTTGCTGCTGTACTGGAGATTAAGAGGCAGGGGACAGAAACCAAGAGGATTCCAGATTTTAATGGTGCTACTGTGCTGACTGCCTCAAGGTTACAAGTCTGCAGCCCAACTTCTTTTTTGATGGCAGGATGCAGAGCTTTGGCCCAGCAGCATCCAGGGAACTCTGGATTTGCTGGAGGGAGGAAGGCCCCTGCAGCAGCTCAGAGAGAAGTGAGAAGTGGCAAGGACAAGGCCACATGAAATGTTGGAGGCAGCTGAACTCATCCCCTCCACGCAGGTCCAGGGCATGCTCCTGTACTGCTGCGTGCCTCCCAGCTGGGCTCCTCAGGGTGCCGAGGCTCCTGCTCACACCATCACACCACAAGCTCCTTCTGCTTCTCACAGAAAGATCCACAAGAAGTAACTTATGTTTCCATAAGTTTCTTCCCCAGTCAAGCACGAAGGAAAGAAGCTGCCAGGGATGAAAAGGGAGAGAGCCCAACCCTCTTCCTCTCCCCACTTTTCCTTTTTTTCCCTGTATTTTGTCGGCCGGCGCGAGTGTCTGTGTTGCGTTTGGATTGTGGTGGTGCACAGTAAAAGCAAGCAGCAGCAATATGCAGCGTAATGAAGCAGGGAGCAGCGATGGCCCCCAAAGGACTCGTTTACTCCACAAATCTCCCTTCCACTCACTTTTTGCTAAGAATTTTAACAACAAACTTAATTGTAAAGTCGCGTATTGATTGGAAAATGCAAATGGCAATTTAAATGTAATCTAAGCTCCCAGCATGATCCTAGCTCCCAAGGAGGAGGAGTCACCCGCCTTGGGTCCTACTGGAGTGCATGGCCCAAACTGAGCTGGGCCAGGGACCTTGGGACCCCTGGGCTGCCTGTGCATTCAGCACAGCCTTCCCAGAAAGAATCTGGTACAAGTGCAATTAGGACTTCATTCCTAGTAACGAACAGCTGGGGAAGCTTAGTCTCCCGGCCTAATTAACCCACTTCTCAGAGACAAGTGTCCAGAAGAAGCTCTTCCAACCTTGCAAGACCATCTGAACCTACATAGCACCAAAAGGACATCACAGCAAGGGGATCCCAAGTCCATGGTGTGGAGCAAGCCCAGCAGAGGCACTGACTGCCCCCCGCAGCTTGGAGGCAGAGGAAGGGCTGCTAGAGGTGAAGAGGGGCACCGGCATCCATGGTCTCATTTGTCCCAGTGGGGATTTCCATCTTTTCTAGGTGTGCTTGGTGCATAAAGGGACACAGAGAGGTCACCAAGAGACACTGTTCTCAGGTGTGCTGGAGAAGGTTGTGACAACCGACAGCCAACCACCACATCTCCATGGCAGCATATGTCCCTTCTCCTCCCACTGTTTCTCCTCTCCACAACACCTAACCCAGCCTCCCACTTCATGATCTGCCTTCCCAAACACCAAGCACCAGACAAGGCTGCCAGCAGTCTCTAGTGCTACTTCTCTTCCTGCAGAATCCATGAACAGATCATGCACCCATCACAGTGATCACAGCCACAGGTACCATGGAAGGAATCTGCAGGGCAACCACCTCTACTGCTGCCCTGCATCACCTACTGACTTCAGCTACCTCAGGCAATTTAAGCATGCACCAGGCTTGTTTTTCCAAGCAGAGGAATCAAACTACTCCCAAAGTTACCCATCAGTGGCTGCAGCACCCTCAACACCACATTTGTTGCCATCAGCCCAGCAGTGCACATACTGAGGGAAGCAAAGCAGTCTGAACCTGCCCAAGCACTCAGGCAGAAGATCCTGCATGTCTGCCACTCTACAGCCCCTAAATCACTGGCTTCTCTGCTAGTTTATGGCTGGCAGGACCACCAGACCATGTGAGAGTAAAATTAGCTAAAGGCACTGCTCTTTCACCGCCTTCACAGACATGGCAAGCAATGAGACCCCCACGATCTTCCAGAAAAGGCAGGTCCGTATCAGAGAGTAGAGCAATCATTGCCAATCCTGAATCTTTAGGATATGGAGTACAGCTGCTGAGTTTTTGCTCCTTTTCCACTGGTGGCACCAATTCATTGCTTCTTTTGGAGGAGTAACTTGGAGAAGGGCTGCAGCAAGGACACTGCAGAACTGCAGCACTCTGGGGATACTTTGGATCTACCACACTGCATGTTTACACATATAACCTATAACCTCCAAGTGTTCAAGGCCAGGTTGAACAGAGCTTTGAGCAACCTGGTCTAGTGGAAGGTGTCCCCCCTTCTCATGGCAGGGGGTTTGAACTGGATGAGCTAAAGCTTCTTTCCATTCCCAAACTATTCTGCAATTCTATGATTCTATTTGGATACTGGCCTTCTTTCTCCTTTAGGATCAAAGCTCTGTACCTTCCTGAGATGCTGTAGCACAACTGTTTAATTAAAGTAGTAATTCAAGTAGTGGGAGAGTAGCGATTTCAGAGCGATTTCAGAGTGCCACAGTATCTCAAGAGACAGGTCACAGCAGTGCTCTGTTGCCCAAGCATTGCCACAGGGCCAGCAACTCCGGTATGGTATAAGACAGTGAGAGTCCAGGGATGGAGAGCCATTTGCACAGACTGATGTCTACCTTTCTGACCAGACACTGCTTCCCCAAGAGACAGTACATGTTCCTATAAAAAGTTTGCCAGAATCTCCTCTCTGGAATCACCTTCTGCAGCTTTGGCTACAGGAGGTGCCAGTCCTGAGCCTGGGCATGGGCCCAGGTCTGACAAGGTGATGTTTTGTTCCAGGCTCTGCTGGAGACCTGCTGCTGGGCAAACTGATCACTTAAGCCCTGAACCAGGCAAGCAGTTTGGCACCTCCTTCCTCTTGTAAAGCACAGGAATGATGCCTAAGCCTTGTTTCACAGATCCAGACCTTCGTCCGTTTCAGTTCTTTACCTGTTGAACTCAGTAACATCAGTGTCCTGCCTACAGCAAGAAATAACTTAATAAATGCACTAAACCACAGTGATCTCCAGCAGACTGGACAAGGCCAGACCCACTTAGCAACGAAGAGTGACACAGGAGCAGTTAAAGCATCTTGCCCTTCTGAGTGAAGGGAAATAATGAAAAAGCAACCCAAAGGTCCAGAAACAAAAGGCCATGGAAATACTTCCACAACCAGACCTCCTGGAGCCAGCAGCACAGCTTTGGGGAACCAAGTCAGGTCTACCTCAAGGCTCCAGTCTCTCTGCCCTCAACCTCCCTTCATCACTGCATAACTGCCCACTGTTTCCCCCACCTGCCATGCTGGGCTGACTCAAAACCAGAGCACACCAGCACTGCCTCCCACAAACCATGTCCCCATCCCACTGACTGGAAGCCAAAAGGCAGCACATGTGGCATGGAGACAGGGCCTGCCACTTGCAGCCTCTGGTCACTGTTGGGTGGTGCATAGGCATGGCCATCATTTCCAGCACACAGCCCCTGCCAAGCATATGCAGAGGCAGCCAGCTCTGCATGGCAATAACAGGAGCAGTGAGAGCAGTGTGGACAGACAGCCAAGCACCCCAGCAGCAGAAAAGGTGAAAGAAACAGTTAAAGGAGCTTTGATCCCTGCTCCAACCAGGAGACTGAAACAAGGACCTGTGCCACGGGGAGAGAAGGCACATGACCTGGCATGCAGCTGATAATCCCCTTCCTGTTGGGCCTGTGCAATCCTTTGGCATGCTAGAAGCAGAGCCCACATGTGCAAGACCCTACAGACCCTGTCCAGCACTGCTCCCCTCTGGCCTCCACCCCGACCTCTAGCATGCTGCCCTCCCAAACACAGCCCAGCGCTGCTTCACTGCACTCCCATGCCAGCGGTGCTGACAACAGCCCTCTGCAAACCTTCCAGTGTATTACTACATGAACTAGAAAGGGCAGGAAGCTTTGGGAGCTGCAGCAGCAAACAGGATCTCCCTCTTTTGATGCACCACCCCATTCCCCTGTCAGCCTGGTCCCACCTAGATGTAACCTCACATGCACAGCAGCTCAGGTCTGGCAGTGTATAGGCAGATGGTGCATAACAGAAGCACAGCCATGTGCTGCAAAGCAGTGCATGGATGAGCCTTGCCAGTAGTGCAAGCAAATCCTGGTGGAAACACCATCACACCATCAAGCCAATTCACATCACTTGGTTTGCTCAGACATTACCCATCACTACTTTCCAGCTGATGGACACAGGAGTAGGCAACACTGAGGGTCACCTCCAGGCAGCTCAAGCTTCCCTGGAAGCCAGGAGGCAGGAGTCTAATGCCCTGCTGAGAGAACAAGTGGCTGCCTCCCTCTGATTCGCAACACTCATGGCATGGGCTTTTTGCCGTTGCCCACGATGAGGAGAGGAGAGCCTTCCTGTCCTGCCGGAGGGCAGCTGCGCTGGTGTGGAGTAGAGCAGAAGCAAAAAGGAGGAGAACAGAGAGGAGAGAGGAGAGGAAGAGCGCAGTACTGCAGCAGGGGCTGTGCTGGGGCACAGACGCGGGGTGCGGATGCCCTCTGCTGGAACCGCTCCGCCAGCCACCAGAGCAGCCCTTGCTCCGCACCCAGCACTGGCAGGCAGAGCAGGGTCCACACCAGCAGCCCCACACACCGCGCTCCAAGGGTCCAGGCTTGCGTGCAGGCCCCAGGTCACCCAGTGAGACGGGCCAAGAGGCACTCAGCTCCTCTGTGCTCTCCAACACGGAGCAAAGGTACCCCAGTGTACCACAAAGCCTCGCAGCACTTCCCCAGGGAGCCTGCTCGACATGGGGGTGAAGGGAGGAGGACCGAACCTGCTTCATGGGAATGGCCCTCCCGCTGCCGATACTGTCCGCTTTACACTCTGGCACCTTCTTCTCCCGCTCTGGGTCCGCGCCCTTTCGAGACTGGAAGAGAAGAGACACAGGTCCATTAGAGACGAGGGGCACAGGAGATGGAAACAGATGGCCCCACCATCCCCAGCAGGCTACCAGACCAGACTAGACCAGAGCAGACCACTCTCCCCCAGGCCAGGTTTCCCAGTGCATGGAGCAGCCAGCATCTCGCCCATCCCCTCTAGGGACACTCCAGCCCCAGCCTCCCCCCAACCTGTCCCATGGCAAGCTGCTTTCTCCCCCCACAACTGCAAGCAGAGCTGTCCTCCTAGCAGAACCGGGCTACCTCTGACCCTCCCTCCCGCAGGGGCACACAGGACATGGCGACAGACAGAAATGGCATGGGATGCAGGTGGAGCATGGATGGAAGCAGGAGAGGCTAAAGGCAGTGAAGAACTCACACCTCTACTAATCCAACAGATTTATTCTGTTAACACACTTGCACCATACAAAGTAGCACAGGTCACCGGGCAGAGAGAGATACCAGCCCCTTACAAAAGAGCATGGACAATAAATATCTATCACACGTCTAGAGAATTGAGAGCAAAACCCGCCAGCCCCCGAGGGCGGCTGCGGTGCGAGCAAACTCCAATAAATACAATATGAAATATACAGTCTGTTGAGCAGAACTCATTCAAAGTGCTTAGGACAGAGGAAAATATCAAGTCATACACGGCATGGAGCACAATCAATACATTCAGAATCACAACAATGGCAGAAGGGCAGCGGCAGCGTCTCTCTGGAGCGTCCTACACACTCCCTCAGTCCGGGAGCGCCCCATGTGCTTTGGATCAGAAAGGGACACGAGCCCCACGCGCCTGGGACACCGATTCACTTGCTTTTGGGCCCAGAACAAAACAAAGAGATTGAAAGAGAAGAAAACTAAAGAAACATAGATGGCTGCTCTGCTGCGAGGAAGAAGAGGAGGAGGAGCAGGAGTCCATGCAGGCTGCAGAAGGTGCAGTAGGGAGGAAGGAGCTGAGTGCTAGCGGCAGGCGCTAACAGCAGCTCCCGCAGGCAGCAGCAAAGCGTCTTTTGGCCCATCCAGCTCCACTCGCTGCTGTCGCCCGTTCCCGGCGGGTCTGCAGGTCTTCCCATCCCATGAGGGTCGTTCGCCTGGCATCCCCGAGCATGGAAAGTGCCTAGACAGCATCCAGCAGGCCCAGAAATGTCCCAGCTTAAAGTGCAGGCGCAGGCCGTCTCAGCGCTTCCTAGACTTTACATTGGGGGGATTTAAAAGGCTCCTGCGTGTCTCCGAGGGGGGGACCCATGCTGGCTGGAGGGCGGGCGAGCCTCTAATCTTAGATCAATCCCAGTGCCCATCCCTTATCCGGCCCTGGAGAGGCAATGAAAAGTGAGAGAATTTGTACAGAGGTGCCGTGTGTAACCACCTGGATCTTCTAATTTGGAAGGAGTTGGAAAGGCCTTTTTGTTGATGAAAAGTTGGAAACAGTGGCACATATCTGCAAATATCGAAAGAATAAAGAGTTTGGCAAGTTATACTTAGAACACGGACACGAGTCTGTCAGTGATGGGCGCCAGCGGATGGACAGACAGGCCACGGAGCGGGCACTGGCACAGCAGCAGTCGGGGTTTGGACTCCGGCTACCGGGGACCGGGCAGGTGCCTCTGGGCAGGGTCTGTCTCCACCAGGCAATCCCTGGCATGCAGACCCCCATGGGCGGTGGGGTGCGACCCAGTGTGGGGAGCAGAGGGGAGCAGGAGGGGAGCGAGAGCAGGAGAGGAGAAGGAGGAGGAGGAAAGGAAAAGGAGGAGAAGGACTGGACCAAAGGAACCAGGCACAGCTCAGGACTGGGGCTGCAGCTGCTCCCGGAGCTGAGCGGAGCTGGACCACAGAGAGGGCTGTGCCCACTGGGGAACCCACAAGGACAGGGGGCTGCTGGCTACACCTATGCTGCCTGCCTGGGAAAAGCTAGCGGCAAAAAAAATCAGCCTGCCTTTCCTTCCCATTCCTACTCATTCTAGCCCTGTCCCACTGCAGGAGGAGGTGTCAGGAGCTGCTGCTGCTGCCACGACCAAATGGGGTGAAGACTTCAATGGGAGCCATGTATGTGCACCAGCACAAGAGCAAGCGAGTGTGAGCCCCAGCACCATGGCGAGTGAGCGTGAGTCCAGATGAGCACAGGTGAGCCCCACAGCAAGAGTGAGCAAGCTTGAGCCCAGAATGAGCGAGCAAGTGAGAGCCCTAGACGAATGATGACGTCCACAGCAAATAAGCGTGAGCCCCACAGCAAGCCACCCTCCTCCTCCCCCATGAATGTGGGCCCGCACCAAGTGAGCTGAGCATGGGGCTCCAGGAGGAGTGAGACAGTGTGAACATGAGCTGACGGCGAGTCCAGAACCCGTCGGCACGCAGGCGAGCAGAAGGATGGGTGGCAGTGCATGAGCGCCCGCGTGCACTGGTGCACAGCAGCAAGCATGAGCAAGAGAAACGGCAGAGAGGGAGAAGCACCCATAAGCACTGAAGTGCAACAGAGTAAGCATGACCATTGACAACAGGAGACCTACAGAGCATCCTTCACACAGAGGAGGGGAGGGCTCACATAGTAACAATGTGCCCAGAAGCAGCGGATCTGCTGCCAAGGGCAGTGTGTGCTGCGAGGAGGTTGGTGGGGGACAGCCTACCTTGCCAGGCAGCAGAGGGAGCGGGGGCAAGCACGTACGGGCCGGGAACACGTGCACACAGGAGCTGGGAGGTGTATGAGATGCCAATGGTGGGGAGTGCACGAAGCATTCAGGACATCAGAGCAAATGCTTCTAGGATGTCAGAAGCTGGAGGAGATGGGTACACTCCCAGCACCAGGAGTCAGGGGAATCTGGGATGCCAGTAAGTGCAGTGAGAGGGATGCGGCATGGGACGTTGTGGATTTATGTGGTCTCGGTCCAGGGCAACGGCAGCTGTTCACACAGGTAACATGGTGCAACACATACAAGGACTTTGTAGTGGCCAGTTCCACAGACAGTAGACACAAGTGTACCGAGCAATGGCGGCTGGAAAGCACATTTAGATGGGGAGGAGGACAGGCCTGAGTCCAGCACATTTACAGGGGCACCAGGGGAAGAGGAACACATTTACATGGGGAACAGAGGCTATCTATGCTAGACATAGGAACTTGGATGTATGTGTGTGCTAAGAGCAAAGGGAAACTCACGAGCTGTGCTAACAGCGAGGGTAAGTGTGTAGGCAGGACTGGGTGCATGAGTGTGTGCGTGGTGGGAGAGCGCGCTGAGAGGCAGGTAGGCTGCAACTCAACCAGCAGAGAGAATAGCTGCAGACATTCCCTGCATCACCTGGGGCTCAAGGCTTTGCTGGCTCCCTAATGCCCCCTCCATCCATGCCCCACAGCAGTTCCCAGGTGCGCTGCTCAAGTCACACAAATGCCCAGTCTGAGTACTGGAGAGAGGGAAGCCCAGTGCCCAGCACTGGGCGCTGCACAGCACCACCTTGCATGGCACAACTGGCACCAAACAGGAGGCCCAGGAGGCAGGGGCTTTGTGCCACACTGAGGGGCATTGGCCCCAAGGAGAGGGACAGCATAGGTCACTGGTGCTGTGCACGCACAAAGTGCAGCTCTCCCCAGCAAAGATCAGGGAGCTCTGCTCATACCCATGCACACTATATACACATACACACACTCCTATGTGTGCAAGGAGCAGCTTGCTCTCAGGTGTTCCCCCGCGCACACGTTCACACCAGAAGCAGCTCTCAACACCATGGTCCCTACACACCCAGAAGACTCCCTCTCCTCTGGGGAGAACTCCCCATGCACCCACTCTGCATCCCCTGCCACCCCTCCCTCTCTGGCCAGCACAGCAAGGTTCATCTAGAGACTAGTACACGGAAGCCTGCGGGGCAAGACTGCTGTGGATCTGCTCCCTTCCCCTCCTCTCTTTGCCTGACCCTCAGAAACTCATCCCAAAGTTCCTGTGACCCCAGTGCGCTTACCGTGAATATGTTGGAGCGCCGCTTGGATTGCTTGCGGATGGGGGTGGGTGTGTTGGAGGCAGCAACGGTCTCAATCCGCAGCTCCCGCTGGCTGATGCTAGGTGTGGAGGGCACAGAGGAGGAGTAGTCACTGAAGGCTCCTCCACCATTGGTAGCCTAAGGCAGAATGGGACAGTCAGAGACAAGCAGATGCCTGGGGGGGTGACTGCAGAAACACCTTCCACCTACACTGCCTGGTGCACCAGGGCAAGGAAGCACAGCATAGGACTGGAAGAGGGGAGACATCCCACACCATGCACTGCTCCTGCCCATGCACTGCTCCTGCCCAACAGGGGATCTTGGGAAAGCAGTTTCCCTTCTTTCTGCTCGTTTTATCACTGATAAAATGATAAAGTTCTGAAATCAACAGTGAAGAGCACCAAATGAGAACTTCTCTTAAAGAGAGGAAAAAGCCATCCAAGAAGCAGCATAACTTCTTCCTTTCTAAGGCAGAGAAGGGGACTTGTGACTGAGGGCAGCTAGGTGTGCCACACGGAACTCCTGCCCTGGAAGGACTCGGAGATGGACCTCCTGAGCCCCATTTGGGAAGTTACAGGGCCCCTACTTGCCAGGGCTATCCCAGGCTCTGGAGTAGCTCCACAACAGCCGGCCTACAGCACTGTGCTTCCTGAAGCCAGAGCAAAACACCCTTCCACAGCAGGGATGAAGCCCATGGGAAGGCACTCCACCCTGACAAAACACCCTTGAAGGCCTCCATATCTAGGTGTGTCTGGAACACCCTAACACCAAGCTGGAGGCAAGGCAGCACTAAGCAACAAATCCTCTGCAGTCTGCCCAGCTCTACTGCCCGCTCAACAAGAAAGGGAGCCTTGTACCAAAAGGGACTCATTGCATTGGCCTCCGGTGGGCCACCAGCCCAGCAGCACACATGGCTCAAACCAAGGAGCTAGAGGCCACACAGCTGCTCTCATAGACTGCCCCAAGACTATCCAGAGACAGGAAAGCTTCTGGTGCCCTGAATGTAGAATGAGTGGGAATCTGGTCTGCTTCTACTTTTTCACATGTAAAAGCAGGGCACTCTATCTGGAAACGTGACCAGGCTTCTTCTCCACGTGCTGTCCAGCTGATGAACCCTATGCTGAACAAAGGAGTTCTGCTGCCATATCCCAGGGAAGAAGGGACCGCCAGGGACATAGAGAAGCAAAACAATACGCCACCCTGCCAGTGACTTCTGAATTTTTAACAGAGAGAGCTCCTGCAAACCACAGATTCAACACTGAGTGAAGAAGTGCTCTGCAAACACTGCAATGAAGGACCACATGCAGAAAGCTAGGGCTACCGAGTCAAAGAGGAATTCCTGAGACAGCTCAAATTTAGGATCAGGCATAACAATGCATGTACAGTCAGTATTTAATTGATGCATAACGTGTGACCTATGTCAGAAAAAGATTCAAAGCGTGAGGGAAGAGATGGTGCAGCACAAAGAACCTGCTACTCAGAAAGATGCACCAGGCAAGGCTGCCAGGAGTCCAGAAACCACTCTAAGGCAGTCTCCTGGCTAAGCTCTGCATATTTCAGTATCCTGGTCAGCACAGTTACAAAGCTATGACTGTGGGAAGGATTCAGTCCCAAAGAGTCTGTAGAGTTCAGGCTCCTGCCATAGCAGCTGGGACAAATCCCATGGATGTTAGGTGATACGATGCTAAACCTCTCAGGAAGAAATCTTGCTAAATTATGGTTTACATTTTACATACTCCCCGTAGTCTTGTTCATAATTTTTGCCTGGCCAGAAGAATATTCTTTAGCTTGTAAGTTTGCCTAGCATTGAAGACAAGGTTACTGCCTGCCTCCAACAACAAAGGACACAAGCATTTGAGCCTGATGGTGACCCACAGATACCCAAACCTCAGGACAAGTAATGGGGCTGAGGAATGTCTCGCACCAAAGGCAAGTATGAGGGCTGGTACCATCCCACAAGTTCAGGGCAGAAGAGAAATTCACTTGAAGGCTGGCAGCAGCATAGCCTCCAGCTACACAGGCAACCCTGAACCACCACACCTGTCAGCTGAAGCAGGCTGCTCCCAGACCTCAGTAGGGATCCAGAACAAACCATAGGGATGTGGGAAAACACTGACAAGATGGCATGTCTGGGCAAAGACCTTATTTTTGCTCCTGGCAGCTACTTTGCTGATCCACCTGAACAGCCACCTGCGTCACTATTGGAATCTAAGAACACAGCAGAAACGGAAAACTTAGTAAAACACATGCAGGACAAATCCTTCCCATTAGCATGTAATGAGTGAGCATTGTGAACTTCAAAGAAGTGCCAAAGGATGCCTGAGGAGGGAAGAACTCAGCTGAAGTTAAGATACTCTTGGCATAGAAAAACGTAAGGCAGAACAAGCAGTTACATTTGGGAAGGGCTCTGAACAGAAGGCAGCAAACAGAACAGAACAGCAGCCACTGACACAGCGCCTGCACAGGGACAGGGAAAAAGCCAGGAGTGTAGAGACCATGAAATGGAGGCATCACGAGCTGAGCAGGCAGCAGGACATGGGCTTCCACAAGGAAATACAAATGCCCGTTGCTTCAGCTGCCAAGACACACGCTAACTGAACCCTGCTGAAACATGCTGCAGCAGGCCGGGAAGCACTCATTACCCAGCACAGGTGAGCTGCAGTTTGTGTTTCATTTTACTTGCAAACTTTAATTTTCTACCTCTTTAATCTGCTCTCCTACTGAGGTCTCCCTAAATGCACTTCCTGGTGTCACAAAGAGCCTGTGCAGGACCGCAGCCTGAGGCCATCAGTGAAGCCTTGACAAGAGGCCACCAGTGCCAGGAAGGCAGCTGAGCCCAGGCAGCAACTCCCCAAGGCCCAGTGTCTACACAGTTCACTCCACCAGCCTGCAAAGCTTGGTGGGGGTGCCTGTTGTTACCTTCTGCCAGCTGCTGGGAATGAGTTCCCTAGCAGAAAGATAAACTTCCACCCCACAGCAAAGAGGCAGCAATGATTCATCCTACAGACTGGGGTACTCTTAAAAGCATCCCAGAGTCCCTAAAGAAAAATGAAGAAAGGGGTAGCAACAATAAGGAAATCAGGTGGAATAACTGCAAGTACAGCAAGCATCCACTGGCCTAAGAAACTCCCACCCACACCCTGTGGGCATGGGACAGGCAGCTGCCAGAAGGGAGCAGGGTGGAAGTCAAAGCCAAGCCAAGGAACGGGGATCCCAAACCCATCTAACTGGCTCATCCAGTAACAAGTGACAGCAAGATGCAGCAGAGGAGAGCCTGAACCAGCAGGTAGGCAAGAGTTTTCCCTCTGGAGCTGCAGAGTCCTGGGGGATCTGTGGTGTCTGTTCCAAAGCATGCAGATCCATGCCCCACATGCTGCTGAGAAGGCCCACTGGTGTCCCCAGGGAGCATGAGGACTACAAGGGGTGGCCCTGGCACCTGCCATGCCAGAGGACCAGGGAGATGCTGAACATGGTACACAGGGTGACACACCTGATGAGTATGTCTGGTGCACATGGTGAGTGCTGGTGGAAAACCCTGACCACAGTTGACCTGCTACTACAACTCTCTTCCCCTCCATATTAATGGAAGAAGTGTCCTTTGAGGCACCAGACTGCAGAATAACCCCAAAACTCCCAAAGACAGAAATGAAATCAAGGCCTTTGGCTGGTTCAAGAACTGTAAATAAAGAGGACCATCCACTGTGCAAGGACATCAAAACACCTCACACAACATCACTATTCCAGACCCCTGTCAGTCTGGGAACCTTATGCAATTCCAAAGGTTCAGAAACCAGCCACGAGACCTCACACCAGGAGAAGAAAGTCCTCCAGGCAGATGGGTGACAGCATCACCAGGGTCCTTTGGGGTCTCCCCTCTTCCAGTAATTGCAATGGACTGGCCAGACTGTCAGGAATGGCCACTTCCAAGAAAGTTATTTCAACTCCAGTAGTAGCATCAAACTACTTCCAGGAAAGATTTCCCCAGGTCTAGGACAAGAGGCAGGGCTGCTTCCCAGCTCCCATCTGCTGCAAGCAACCCTTTGAAGGGACTACTTGCTCCCATTTCCAGAACACAGTTACCTTGTTCACTGCCAGCTTCAGGAGACTGAGTTGGCCCTGATGCACGGGCCAGGAAACCAGGCACCAAGCAGAACATTCTTCTCATTTTAGACAGCATCACCATTTCTCCAGCTACAAAGCTATGAAGGGAAGCAGGCCTCAACCACAGCTACCAGCAGAAGAGAAGAGGGATGATCTGGGGGGCAAGGAAAAGCTGTTGCTAACAGCAGAAAGGCAGCCTGCTAAAGGGAACAAAACACTGCCCAAGATGTCATAACTGCTTGAAAGGGACAGAGCATGCTGCCACCATGTATGGCTAGCAGCTGCAGGCAGCACCTCTCAACACTCACAGTCAGGCCCTGCACAGACAGAGCAGTGCACAGGCTCCCAAAGGCTCTTCGTGGCCAAGTACTTGTAACACCAGTCCCACTTTTCCTACTAGCAGTACTGAGAAGAAAGAGATCCTTCTGTCTCAGTGTGTGTATCTTGTACACAACACCAACACCTAGCTGCGGTCGAAGGCAAACAAAAGCTCCTAATTCTATTCTTTGTCTGGCTTCTTTCCACTTCATCTCCATGTTAAACCCTTCCTTGAGATCCTTCTCCATGCCAGTTCCTGCTCCCTTACTTGTGGAGGCAAGTAAGAAACCTTGGCAAGAGCCCTATACCCTCAGGCAGAAAAACAGAGAACACAGCACTACTCTGCAAAGACCTTGCCACCCTCTCATTCCTTCTTCCTGACATTTCAGCCTGTTCATCTCTTCCCAGAGGTCCCCACGTGGTATCTCAGTGCCAGGAGCAGAGGACCACCATCACCCATCCCCACAAGAGGCTCTGGCAGTTCTGCAGCCCAAACATGAAGAGCAGTGCCCAGTAGAACTCTGGAGCTGCCTGCACCCAGCACTCCCCTGTGTTAGTGACAGCTGCTCCAGCCAGTGCTGGAGACCGTACCCTTTGGGGTGTCCTCACTATCACAGTGCACTCCTGAGCAGCAACTCCAGGCCCTTTTGCATCCCTGATCACTGCGTCACTGCCTCACTATTGGATGTGTCCCCCTCTACATGGGCAGCAAGCTTATATGCACCAGAGTGTGTGAGTTGCTCTGCCCAGTCCATGTTAGAAACACCAGCAATGAGCAAATGTGTGTTCCCCAAGCCAGCTGGATTTTCTCTGAGGACAGTGGGAAGAAACTCAAGAACCTCATTCGTTATCCCAAGCAAGAAGGGGGAAATACTTCACAGCATTTTATACTCACTCATCAGTTCCATTACTTCATACTCTATTTTCAGAAGTGCTTTTGTAATGGAGGAGAGATGCATAAACCACAGCAAAGATTACTGCAGCAGTTACTGGGAAACAACAGGGTTTGTAGTTGAGCTACAGAAGACACAGGGAACAGAAATTAACTTTGACCCTCACTGTGGCATCCTGGTTTGCTGTGCAGGATGGACAGTGTTAGACAGGCACAGAGTATGTTCAGGGAGGGAGGAAGCTCCTGAAGGATGCTGCTGATACTGCTACAACCCAGGCAATCAATAAATATTTCTTGCTTAGAAAGGCCTTACAATTAGTTGCAATTTCCTGCTAGCTGCATGCTGCATTACCTGCCATTAACAGCCCTGCTTTCTCACCAGAACTACCTACATCCCTCCAGCACAGCCCCAGGAGCACAGCAAGGTACTGAAAGTAAGGGTCCTGCCTCAGAGCCAAGAAGCCAGCATTCTACACAGATGTCATCTGCAAACCAGGCTGAAAGGTGTTCTGCAGGAAGGAAAGAAAAATAGGGAAGTTTCTAAGCAAAAGTCTCTAACCAACTCATGACAGGCAGTTAGACGTCTCTTCTGATGCCCAAACTTTACTTCCCCATGGCCAGTCTTAAATCCACCCCTTTTCTCCTAGCACCTTCTTATGAAGTTCTTTCCTTTTATAGCTGTGCATTCTAAAGGTCAGGTTTGGCCCATTTCAGCCTTCACTTTCCTCAGCTAAACAAGTCAAGTGCTTAACTTCCTTTTGCATTAAGGCCTTTTTTCTCTCTCACTTGCTTTTTGCTGCTCCTCCACCAGTTTCACTGCAACCGGAATCCAACTGAGAAGTTTGGTATCCCCACACCCAGCATACAGGGAACACATTTTTAGCTTCCCTACAAA